>MJUT01031132.1:242547-261661 GCA_002080005.1 Gigantidas platifrons
TTTAACATTGGACCCTATGGGAATTTCACATTTTCATCTTTTTTTTCTGAAACCACGAAACAGATTTGAACCAAACTTGGCAGAAATGTTCATTAGATGGTCATATACAAGATTTTTGTTTTTGGCGCTGATCGGAAATCCAACATGGCTGCCAGGGCCCATAATGTGTTCTGATTGGTCGCAATTCTAAAAATCTTCTTGTTAGAAACCACTAAGCCAATTGAATTGTGCCTTTACAGGAATGATCATTGGGTGATCCTGTACTAAACTTGTGAATCGTTTACTGATCGGAAATTCAAGATGGCAACCATGACTCGACTTAGTTTTAACATAGGACCTATGGAAAAAATGTTTAAAAGTCTTCTCCTCTGAAACCAGCAAGTCAATTTAAAGCAAACATGGCATGAATGGTCCTTAGGTGGTAAACTTTCAAAATTATGTCCTGAGAGCCAGACCTCCATCCAAGATTGCCGCAGTCAGCGGACATAGTTTTAACATAGGACCCTATGGGGAAATTGTTTAAAAGTCTTCCCTCTGAAACCAGTCGTCCAATTTAAAGCAAATATGGCATGAATGGTCCTTGGGTAGTATACTTTTAATATTGTGTCTGGTGACTACTACCTCCATCCAAGATGGCTGCCATGAGCAGACATAGTTTTAACATAGAACCGTATGGGATTTGAATAGTAACTTAGATGTATTCGGCATGCAGACATTCTTATGAGGACTTAGTTATGTCAGGTGAGCGATACAGGCTCATGTGAGCCTCTAGTTATTTCTATTATCAAATATTTGTCCATTGTAACGACTGCAACCCGATTTGTATTCGGAACTCCAGTAAAAACCTGTTACACGGTCCTGGTTAAGTAAATTCAGTAAGTTATCATTGCAATTGGGTCGTAATACTCAACGTAGAACTTTTACAATTCTGGTTATTTTTGCTGCTTTCGGAACACCACTGACGTGATCCGTTTCCAATTATAAAAAAAAACATTTATCTATATAACAGTCAATATTTACGATATAATATCATTTGAGGAATTGTATTCCCAGAGTACTTTAATTAGAAATTATTTTTATTTGTTGATTTTTACTTGTCCCCAGACAAGCTAGCCAGGTAAATCTACTTGTCCGGCAGGTTCTATGTACTAGTCAGACAAGTCGGGCATGGCAATTCCACACTCCTGTCCTTGTTTTTGCTGGCTTCGTGTGATACGTCATCGACCTCAATAGGCTCTGTGGTTGTACCTGTGTCCATTTCATCTTCGGACCAAGGATTTTCCTTCTCTGCCGTCGTGAAAAATGATATTTGCGGATGATTTTTTTCAAATCTTGCCTTTTTGGGAGGCATTTTGTTGTCATTCGACAGTGTTCGTTATAATCGAAAACCGAGTATGAAAAACATAGAGAGTATCGGATGATTATACGACTGGTTTACTTTTTTTAGTTCACCTGGACCTGGACCTATTGTCATCACTTGGCGTCCGTCGTCGGTCGTCTGTAAACTTTTCACATTTCAAGCTTCTTCTCCGAAACCACTGGGCCAATTGGAACCAAACTTAGCAGGAATGTTCCTTGGATGGTCCTCTACAAACTGGCTGCCAGGGCCAATAATATGCTCTGATTGGCTGAAATTTCAAAGATCTTCTTCTCTGAAACTAATGACCTGACTGAACCCAAACTGTAAATGAATGATCATTGGAATGTCCTTTACCAAGTTTCTGTTTTTTATGCCGATCGGAAATCCAAGATGGCCGCCACTGCAGGACATAGATTAACATTGGACCCTTTGGGAAAATGTTTAAATGCCTTCTTCTCAGAAACTACAAATACGATTAAATCCAAACTGTACATGAATGTTCATTGGATGGTCCTCTACAAACTTCAGGTTTTTTGTTCCACTATGGAATTCAAAATGGCGGCTACGGCAGGACTTAATTTAACTTTGGACCCTATGGGAAAAATGTTTCAAAACACTTCTTCTCTGAAACCACTTAGACAATTGAAACCAAACTGCCCAGAAATGATCATTGGAAGGTCCTCTACCAAATGTATGTTTTTTATGCCGATCGGAAATCCAAGATGGCCACCATCGCAGGACATAGATTAACATTGGACCCTATAGGAAAATGTTCAAATGCCTTCTTCTCAGAAACTACAAATATGATTAAAACCAAACTGTACATGAATGTTCATTGGATGGTCCTCTACAAACTGTAGGTTTTTTGTTCCGCTATGAAATTCAAAATGGCAGCTACGGCATGACTTAGTTTAACATTGGACTCTTGGAAAAATGTTTCAAAACACTTCTTCTCTGAAACCACTTGGACAATTGAAACTAGTCTACCCAGGAATGATCATTGGAAGGTCTTCTACAAATTTTATGTTTTTTATGCCGATCGGAAATCCAAGATGGCTGCCACCGCAGGACATAGATTAACATTGGACCCTATGGGAAAATGTTCAAATGCCTTCTTCTCAGAAACTACAAATATGATTAAAGCCAAACTACATGAATGTTCATTGGATGGTCCTCTACAAACATTAGGATTTTTGTTCCAATATGAAATCCAAAATGGCGGCTACGACCGGACTTAATTTAACATTGGACCCTATGGGAAAAATGTTTCAAAATGATTCTTCTCTGAAACCACTTAGACAATTGAAACCAAACTGCCCAGAAATAATCATTGGAAGGTCCTCTACGAAGTTTATGTTTTTTATGCCGATCGGAAATCCAAGATGGCCACCACCGCAGGACATAGATTAACATTGGACCCTATGGGAAAATGTTCAAATGCCTTCTTCTCAGAAACTACAAATATGATTAAAGCCAAACTGTACATGAATGTTCATTGGATGGTCCTCTACAAACTGTAGGTTTTTTGTTTCGCTATGAAATTCAAAATGGCAGCTACGGCATGACTTAATTTAACATTGGACTCTTGGAAAAATGTTTCAAAACACTTCTTCTCTGAAACCACTTGGACAATTGAAACTAGACTACCCAGGAATGATCATTGGAAGGTCCTCTACAAAATTTTATGTTTTTTATGCCGATCGGAAATCCAAGATGGCTGCCACCGCAGGACATAGATTAACATTGGACCCTATGGGAAAATGTTCAAATGCCTTCTTCTCAGAAACTACAAACATGATTAAAGCCAAACTGTACATGAATGTTCATTGAATGGTCCTCTACAAACTTTAGGTTTTTTGTTCCGATATGAAATTCAAAATGGCGGCTATGACAGGACTTAATTTAACATTGGACTGTATGGGAAAAATGTTTCAAAATGATTCTTCTCTGAAACCACTTAGACAATTGAAACCAAACTGCCCAGAAATAATCATTGGAAGGTCCTCTACGAAGTTTATGTTTTTTATGCCGATCGGAAATCCAAGATGGCCACCACCGCAGGACATAGATTAACATTGGACCCTATGGGAAAATGTTCAAATGCCTTCTTCTCAGAAACTACAAATATGATTAAAGCCAAACTGTACATGAATGTTCATTGGATGGTCCTCTACAAACTTTAGGATTTTTGTTCCAATATGAAATTCAAAATGGCAGCTATGACAGGACTTAATTTAACATTGGACCCTATGGGAAAAATGTTTCAAAATGATTCTTCTTTAAAACCAAACTGCCCAGAAATAATCAATGGAAAGTCCTCTACCAAGTTTATGTTTTTTATGCCGATCGGAAATCCAAGATGGCCACCACCGCAGGACATAGATTAACATTGGACCCTGTGGGAAAATGTTCAAATGCCTTCTTCTCAGAAACTACAAACATGATTAAAGCCAAACTGTACATGAACGTTCATTGGATGGTCCTCTACAAACTGTACATTTTTTGTTCCGATATGAAATTCAAAATTGCGGCTACAGCAGGACTTAGTTTACCTTTGGACCCTATGGGAAAAATGTTTCAAAACGCTTTTTCTCTTAAACCACATGGAAAATTGAAACCAAACTGAGCCGGAAGGATCATTTGAAGGTCCTCTAAAAAGTTTGGGTTTTTTATGCCGATCCGAAATTCAATATGGCTGCCACCACAGGTCATATATGGCGAAAATACAAAAATATGTTCTTCTCTGAAGCTATTGCACTGATTGAACCGGTACCTAAACTGTGCATCAATCATTGGAAGGTCCTTTACAAACTTTGTGTTTTTTATGTTGATCGAAATTCCAAGATGACTACCACTGCATGACATAGTTTTTACATAGGACCAATTGGTTCTTTTTATAACCAGGTGAACGATACAGGCTCTTGAGAGCCTCTGGTGTCTGATTACCTTAGTCGATGAAACAAAGATTAAGAACCAGTCGAAACAAAATAAGTATGAAGATCCCGGTTACCGGCGCACGATGTACAATTGTATGGGCCATACGTGACGGTAATACGCCCTACTGGCGCACACATAATTTCTTATTTGGCCATATCAAATTTTAGCGCGACTATTGAGCGATGGCGCGGCCCAAAGTGTTCTCTGGAATAGAATATTTCAGTATGTGACAGTTAGAGTACACCTGTACCAGGTATAATGAGTTACTCCTCTTGTATTTCAGTATGTCACAGAGTACACCTGTACCAGATAATGAGTTTCTCCTCTTGTATTTCAGTACGTGACCGAGTACACTTTGACCAGATAATAAGTTACTCCTCTTGTATTTCAGTATGTGACAGTTAGAGTACACCTGTACCAGGTATAATGAGTTACTCCTCTTGTATTTCAGTATGTGACCGAGTACACCTGTACCAGATAATGAGTTACCTCTCTTGTATTTCAGTATGTAACAGTTAGAGTACACCTGTACCAGATAATGAGTTACTCCTCTTGTATTTCAGTATGTGACAGTTAGAGTACACCTGTACCAGATAATGAGTTACTCCTCTTGTATTTCAGTATTTATTATGATTTTTTGTGTTTTACGCCACTTTCAACAATACTTCAGCTATTTCATGGCGACCAGTTTTAGTGGTGGAGGAAGCCGGAGTACCCGGAGAGAACCACCCACCATGACAAATCAACTGGTAAACTTTATCACTTGCGGCTGCGAGTCGAGTGCACCGTTTTTTTGTAATTTACAAAGCCGGGCACGAACACACGCCGTATTGGCGATAGGCTTGTATGAGTTGTTAGATCCAACGACCTAACTCATTGAGCCACTCGGGCACCCTCACAGCATGGGAGATGTGAGTAAACTCCATTTCCGGTCACACGATCTCGANTATCCATGGATAATGAGTTACTCCTCTTGTATTTCAGTATGTGACCGAGTACACTTTGACCAGATGAGTTACTCCTCTTGTATTTCAGTATGTGACAGTTAGAGTACACCTGTACCAGGTATAATGAGTTACTCCTCTTGTATTTCAGTATGTGACCGAGTACACCTGTACCAGATAATGAGTTACCTCTCTTGTATTTCAGTATGTGACAGTTAGAGTACATCTGTACCAGATAATGAGTTACTCCTCTTGTATTTCAGTATGTGACAGTTAGAATACACCTGTACCAGATAATGAGTTTCTCCTCTTGTGTTTCAGTATGTGACCGAGTACACTTTTACCAGATAATGAGTTACTCTTCTTTTCAGTATGTGACATTTAGAGTACACTTGTACCAGATAATGAGTTACACCTCTTGTATTTCAGTATGTGACCGAGTACACCTCTACCAGATAATGAGTTACCTCTCTTGTATTTCAGTATGTGACCGAGTACTAAGGCTGTCACGGTTAGCAAAATCACTATCCGTTTAACCGACCTTCATTAACCGAACTGATCCCGTTTAAACGGTAATTGAAAAGACTCAAGTGAAGCATGCAGCTATTGTGATCGTGAAAGAACGGTTTTACTGAAAGTCTGTGCTTTTGGCTTTTTTGTGGAAGATCTCGAACTTTAAGACTTAAAATCACACCCATGAAATGACACGAACAATTTTGGTATGCTACACTTGTCTTTATACATGTGTATATGGAAGCAATTTTGTGTACGATGTAAACTCCGACATTATTGAATTAACTTCCATTTACATGAAAAACATGATAAGATCTACGAGTTACAGTGATGGGTTTGTCAGGAATATGAAATAAAAAGTACTCTCAAACTCTGAGCTCCTCTCGTAAAATGACAGTGTGTTAAACGACCCAACTTCAGTGCCCAACATACATATTTATTTTCCAAGTTGTTGGGATACACTGTTCACCTGATGACCTGATGTTTGTTAAACATTTGATTGGGTAATGAATAAAAGGGAACGTCTCAATGTTGTTTTGACAAATGTCGGCAACAGAAAGGTAGACAAAAAAATGATTGGTATGCAAATATATCACAGAGAAAATAATTCTACGTGGGTAGGATCTCGTATACACGTATACATTACGGTTAACCGTTTACTAATTCTTTAAATGGATAGTATTTGAAATCTAACCGCCGACGGTTACACAGATAACCGTGACAGCCTTACCGAGTACACCTCTAGCAGATAATGAATTTCCCCTCTTGTATTTCTGTATGTGACAGTTAGAGTAGACCTGTACCAGATAATGAGTTACTCCTCTTGTATTTCAGTATGTGACAGAGTACACCTGTACCAGATAATGAGTTACCTCTCTTGTATTTCAGTATGTGACAGAGTACACCTGTACCAGATAATGAGTTACTCCTCATGTATTTCAGTATGTAACAGTTAGAGTACACCTGTACCAGATATAATGAGTTACTTCCCTTGGTATTTCAGTATGTGACAGTTAGAGTACACCCAGATCAGATGATGAGTCATGGTGGGTCAACAGATTTGTGTGGAAGTGTAGAAGTATACAGTATTGGTGCGTTAGGGGAAAAGAACAGTGAACATGCTGTTGAAGTAGCAGAATTCATTGAGAAAAACCTAGGCATTCCTAAAGACAGGTAAAGCACGCTGTTCCACTTGTCCTAAACGCTTCCTGGTCCTTTCCTCATTCACGACTTATCATCGGATTTGTAACTAGATTAACACGACGGGTGCCACTAGTGCAGTAGGAGCTGCTTACTCTTCCGGAGTACCTCAGTTAACCCCCGGTTTATAGTGTGGTTCGTGCTACTTGAGTTTAGTTTTATGTTTATGTTTTGTAGATCGTTGTTTGTCCTTTTGGCCATTGTGTTGTCTGTCCTTCTTCGATATAAGGATTCTGATTACCCCTTTGGTATCTTCAAGCTCTTCTTGTTAATATTCTTCAGTTTAAGTGAATTTTATGATCATTTTTTACTTCCATATACTTGAGTGAGCATATTTTATTATCCATTTGACTTGTATGCAGATGAACTTAACATTTCTCACCCCTTGGATATAGTAGTCCATTAATTTAGGTGGACAAAGATGTTTCAATCTTACACAGGCTCGTGGCTAAGAGAAGGTACAATGTAAGCATTTTCCCACAGAATTGTTTTCCATTTCTGAATTAAATTGTTGTTGATTTATTGATATACATCCATGTCTTGACAGTATTTTAAATGTATTTCATTATATAATATACAATGCATAGGCTGTATCCTTAAATGATACTGCAACAGCGATACATACCTATTCAATAAAAAAATATTTGACCCACATTTCGTATCATCCGGAACTATTTTTATAAGAATTTGGTCAAAGGGAGGTCATTTTGTATTTACTAAAAGTAAACAAGCATTGGCAGTGTAGAAAGGGATGAGCAAAAGAGTCAAACACTGTGAAAGACACAAGATCGTAAAATCTGAGATAACCTCGGGTAATATTTAAATTGTGCCTCAGATTTTATGATCTTGCACATCTCCCGGTGTTAGACCCTATATGTCGTACATGTCTACCACAAAACAATTAAATAAGAAAATATAAATACACTGAATGTCATTAAATGCACCATGAGTAAGGGAATTACCATTTAACTTGAAGGGACAGGGTTATGATTTTTTCCCAAAAGAAATATTCTGATTCCCAATGTTGCTGAAAAAAATATTCTGATTTTGGTGGAGGAAAAAAAAATAATCTGATTCAGAGTTTTTGTCATATAACCTAATGTTAAATTCTGGAAAAAAAATTGGCGATTTGCGCGACAAAAAAAAAATTCTAACTCTTGTATTGTCCGAAAACAAATTTTTGAACGAAACAAAAAACCATAACCCTCCCTGCAAGTTAAATGGTCGGTCCCTAAATATATCATAACAATGAAAAGAAGAATAGAACAAAAAAGTAAGAATGGCCCATATTTTGACCTAACAATTTTGTCAAGGGATAGAGAAATATCAAACACCTGTTCAATTAAATAACATGGTAACATGAATGCAGGGGTGTGGAAATGCCATGCCCGACTTGCCCGACTCGTACACATAACCGACCGGACAAGTACATTTTTGTGCATTGGTTGTCCGTGGACAAGTGAAAATTGGCCTTGTTCTCTGGGGGAGGGAATCAAATTTCTTTTGATAATTGTCAAAAGATCATATAATACGACATAACAAAAATCTGTAACTATGTCGTTAAAAGTTTATGACTAAAAATAGATCGATTGTTTAGACAGACAAATTAGGTACGCAACTTCGGATTTTCGAGTTTTTGCATTAGAATTTCTCATTGACTAGGGATCGACGCCTAGATTTTATCTTCTGTATACCAGAAATTGAATTATTGATTTTTCGAAAGATGGACCAGTGGGAAAGCCGCCGACATTGTAACTCGAATAATTCAAGCCCTTTCCGTCTCCGATTCTCTCCGTCTTCTGAGGGCTTGAAGGCAGCCAATGATAAAAATGCGTCAGCTGTTCCCTGTCACAGGGAACCAATCACAATGTAGTATTTTTATGAGTATGCGCAATAGGCATATCCGGTACATTAGCAGCTAAATTTCAAAACAATGATGGACGAAGATGGCGCGATTCACATATTTATGATTTGAATTAACATAGATTCACAAATTAAAAAAAAATAACAAAAAATACAACACTGTAATAATTTTTTGAAGTTTTGAAGTTTCTGTCACTTTCATGTACACGGGACAAAAAGTGATTTTTTAAAATTATTGTTAGCAAAGGCACCCCTTTCTCAGGGTATTCAATAAGATTGTATTGAACAGGCTGAATTGAAATTTGAAGCGGCTACATGATAAAAAAGGGGAGGGGGGTACGGGGGGGCTTGACCCCCCGGAAATGTTTTTTCACTTACATTCAAAATGGTGCATTCTGAGGCATTTTACAAGTGCATGAAAAAGAAGGTTTCATAGAAAAGATTTTTTTTTAGCCAAATAATAAGAGCATTTCAAAATTACCGTTGAGCTTTTATTTTCTGGCAAGAATGGAGTAGAAAAAGCTCATATTTGGGATCAATATGACTTTGGCGACCACCAGTCTTGTCCAAAACTGTTTTATGTCAGTATTGTAAAGGTTTTTAAAAATTTCTTTATTGTAATCAATCGATGTCTATTTACACATGTGTGTTATTACTACAGGTAATGTATAGAACTGGTTGTTGCTAAATATTGTTTTTGTTTCAGTTTAGGTAGACAGGTTTCTATTTTAGATTAAACTTAAGTGGTTTTAATTTGTTTGATAATAAAATATTGTAAATGGCATTCTAAAAGTATTTAGATTTTGTTAATTTTGGTTTGTTTCAAATATAACAATGGGAAATAACTCTGGAATTTAATTTCTATCTGTTATCAATGAAAACCACATGTTTGTTTGATTGTTTCTGACTTCATTCAGTGGGAAAGTGTGTGTTTACCCTTCATCCAGTCCACTGGAAAATAACAGCTAGCAGTTGTTGTGAAAGGGTCTAGATATCCCAATTAGTCATAGAGGTTATAAAATACTAAAAGCGCTAAATGGCACTTCAAACTTTTCCATTTGCGTATCTCATGAGTTATCAATCGATAACATAACTATCTTTTCGATGTGTCTCTAGATTTTTCTATTGAAATATCTCTATCATTTAAACGTTTAATGGAACATCAAATTATAATAAGCTAAGAGTAGAATTGACACCGATCAATGATAAATTCGTTTAATTCCCCTAGTATTAGACAACCCCTGACAAATGCATTGCTATCGATCCTGAATGCATTGTGGATTTTAAAAATCTTTAAGATGAAAGAGTGAATAAATATTGTATATTTCTTTTATTTAATGAAAACATTTTAGTTTCTCACAGTCAAACCGGCGATTTCACTTGTTTGAAGCTGCGACATATCGCCGGGTGCCGGCCCTTATTGAAATCCCTGGGCACTAGTCCTCTGAAAGGGGTCAACCCCGGGGTATAGAAATGGGACCGAGAGCTTCTTCGGCTTGAACGGGCGTCCGTCGGTTGTGCGGGATGTATAAATTGACAACCAACCCGTCCTTCGGATTAGACGTAAATAAAACCGAGGTCCCGTGTTGAGAGATTGTCATCCTCTTCGCACGTTAACGATCCAAGTGTAACAGCTCATTATGCTCATGATGAGTGGTCCATAGGAGACCTGTTGCACTGGCAAATTATTTTGTCCCTACCCATCACATTTCCTTGTTTCGAGTCCCGTGGCGCTTAAATTAGTCTCGTCCTAAATATAGCTGGACGTTAAGCTTCAATCAATCAATCAATCTAATAACCAATGTAATGGAAAGAAAAAACTCAGTTGGTATTTTTCCTACTGGATATGCGAAAAGTGTGCGCTTCCAAATGGTGCCTTTGATTCACGATGCAATTTACGGTGGAACGCGTATTTGTTTGGCAATTACATCACTGAAGAGCCTTATGATTGACCGGTGTCAACAAATCCAAAAAACTAGGCATCTATTCTGTCTGTATTACTAAAAAAATATGAGATGGAGAATCATAAAATTGAAGGTATTTCCAATTAGTTTAGATCAGATTCATTGCCACTGTTGAGACTTTGAAACTTGAAAAAAAAAAAAATTGTTGAAACTCATGGGCTGATTTTGCAAACTTTCGATTATGTCTGTTTAATTCAGATCAATGTATTGCTCGGTAGTTTCAAAGGCGATCCAGAATTTCAAGCTGGGGAGCGCACTTCTTGAAATTGGTTTACGGACCTTTTTGTGCCTTCAAACTGTTTTCCCCCTCCCAGAGGGTCTACCGGGGGTAGAATAGGCGCCAGGTTTCTCCGTCCTAGAGGCACTAGTCCTCTAAAAGGGGGGAACCCCGGGGTATAGAAATGGGACCGAGAGCTTCTTCGGCTTGAAAGGGCGTCCGTCGGTTGTGCGGGATGTATTAATTAACAACCAACCCGTCCTTTGCATGAGACGTAAATAAAAGCGAGGTCCCGTGTTGAGAGATTTCCATCCTCTTCGCACGTTAAAGAACCCAGTGTAACAGATCATTATGAGCATTATGCTCATGATGAGTGGTCCATAGAAGACCTGTTGCACTGGCTAAATTCTCCTTCCCTACCCATCAGATTTCCTTGTTTCGAGTCCCTTGGCGTATAAATTGTTTTGCCCATTGGCCTATCCATCCCCCGTTTTCAACCTACATATTGATTTATTGTAAACATGTTCTCGTCTTGAATATAGCTGAAAAATTGCTCGCTGGAGGTTACACATTAAACATCAATCAATCATTAAGCTGTTTTCCCCGATTTTAGGACAGGGAAAACTCCAGGTGCGCCCCTAGATCTGCCACTGATCGTTAAAGCTAAAAACATTTATCTAATTATAAGTTAGGTTGACTTTATGTGTAATTTTGTCCAATTGGTGATAATCGTTAGATTCTGAATAGGGGAATTGCAAATTTTCTCCATATTATTTACTTCTAATTTCATTAGGATATTTAAAAGTTCTTTTTCCAGCAAGTACCTATATTTACTGGAATTAAGAATTGAAATTATTCTCTTCGTTATACATCTCCTGGGGTTCTGTTACAGTTCCATTCATGTCATCAAATCATATTAGAAAATAGTCTTTACCAAAAGCAACTTTGCATTATTGCTGTTGATGAAGTTCATCTTTTGGAGACATGGTAATATATTCAGTAACTCATTTATTAATAAACATAATAAATGTTATCAAAACTTTCGTATTCATTAGATATAGAGAACAATCATTGACTACCTATAAGGATTCTGATATTCTCAAAAATAAAATTAAAGTCTATTTCATATAACTAGAGGCTCCTGAATTTCCTACGTGAACTTCAGAGGCAGTATAGGGACAATATCTCTTAAAAGTTATTAAAGAAACTTGATCGGTCATAGGGTTATTCTGTAGATCTTGATCTGTTGAACATAAGTTTTGGCATTTCTTTGATTGCTCTACCAATTTCAGCATAAAAACTAAAATAATTATTTCACCATATGTTCTATTTTTAGCAACAAGTCAGTCAGCCGTGCTTTGTGAAGGAATCAAAACCCCTCACAATTTTAATCTAGATACCATAAAGATAATTTGTACCAAGCGTAATTCCAAATCCCTTCAATAGTTTCGGACAACAGACAAGGACTCTGATACTCTCGTAGATAAAATTATATTACCAAAGGAAATTGATCTTCACTTCTATGTATTTTTTGTAACCAAAATCTTGGGAGCAAAATTATTTTATTCTTTCTGTTTTCTCAAATCCCAATATTTTTGACATTTTACTGATGTGCCCTTCCTTCTACTTACTGCAACATGTAATTCTACAATTTGTTAAGGATAAACTTCATATGGAAAACACCCTCGTGGAATCAATCTCTCCTGATAGGTATTAGTTTCAGCTTCTGTGGTAGGTTATGATTTAATTCATGTACTTATAGAAAGTGAATGGCGTGAACAGTCAGTATATTACTTAGTATATAGTTTGCAAATATCTACAAAAATAATTATAATTTCTATGAAATTATTCAATTACAATACAGAGAATTATGTCATGTCTGTTGAAACTGGACTTTTAATTTTGCTAAATCAATCAACCAATCATAATGCAGCGTGCAAAACATTATTAATCTAAACAAGAATAAGACATTCTGTTTTACAAAGAATAATTGACCTTAACAAAAACTATTCCATGATCAACTAACATTACCTGAGATATAACATTACAACATACTTCAAATGCTAAATTTCAAAGTCAATCAATCACAAATGCATTTAGTCAGATACAAACTAATGCTTATGCAACAAATATCATAAATCTATTGTAAGCAGTTTATGTTACACAAACTTAACAATTGTGACCATTAGAAACACTATAGTGATTATATGACTGGGTATCACCTTCTGTTAGTCTTTGCAAATATCATTTTTGTTAAGTTTTTTCCCAGGCATTATATGTAGTTAAATATCCTTGCTATAAAATATGGTAAATTCTGTTCATGGTGGTGAACTATCAATATATCATAACATTAATAGTTATAGACCAAATGTGTTTCTTAATGTTCAAAGGTACAATTATATATGTGAGGTAGCTAATAAACAACGTTCACTTCAACCATGTAAAGTTCTCGAGAGAATCTTGCGAAACCTTTGACATTAAAAATAAGTCTGCTTGTTTCAAAGCCTTCATTTCTTGATCAAAAGCAAATTTAACACATTTAACAAATCCTTCCTTGGCTGTTTTACTTTTAAGAATCAGATTTTTGAAACGGGTAAAATATTTGGATTCTCTAAAATTTAATACAGCTTTCTCAACAAAGAATGATTTCTTGCGACTTAGTGATTTAAAAGAGGATACTGAAGATGTTGAATTGTTCAATTTTTTTCTTTAGAGGAGAACAAAAGAGTGGAGACTTGAAAGTGCCCCCTTGCTGCATGGGGTTGAAGTTTGAGCTGAAGTTTTCCTCTTCCCTAGATATGACGATTGGGATTGCAATTCATTGACAGCAGAAATAGTTCCAGTTTTACAGTTCTGAACTTTTTGGCACACAGAAGCACATGCATCACACAGAAACAAATTATTTTCTGGAGTTATAGGGACATTCACAGTACTTTCCAATATATTTCGAAATGACAGAAGATTTTGTTGAACTGTCAATAGACTTTCTCTTAAAATCCTTGAATATTTTGTTGAACTGTCAATAGACTTTCTCTTAAAATCCTTGTTCCTCTTCTCAAACAAATTCCCACAATTAATACAATGGTCCTCCATCTTTTTTTTTCAATCATTTGGACAAAAAAGGGGAAGGTAAATTTTCAAAATGTTGAATGAAACTTTCCTTTATATAAACTGATCAGTCAAAATAAATAAAGAAGTTTGTAGTGGTTTTTATTTTATTAAAAAATGTTAATTGAATGGTAAAAATCTCAATTTCTTTTCGAAATGGTCGAAAAAAAAAAAAAATCGGTAACATGTAAACAAACCGAACACATGTATTTGCTTGTTAGAGTTATTTTCGGAAAATCACGTGACCTCCAAAACGAGATTATCGGAGAAGCAAGATGGCCGACGAAGAAGGCGGGTTTTGGTACTATCGGAGACAATTGCTATGATAATGAGCTGGAAATGAATAATATGGATTAGGCACAGCCTACAGGCGAGCATCGCATCTACGCATATACATGTACATGTATTTTACCAGTCTATGATTAAGTCAAACGTCTATTAACATTTAAAAATGTTTCATTTTCATCTGGGGGTCGTGTTGCTCGTGCGTGTACATGTTTTGTGCTGTCAGTTGCTGTTCGTTCTTTGTTTCACTGGTTTGTATATATAATGTCCTTTGATGCTTGATTTTATACTTCCCCTTTGGCATGTTTGGTATTTCTTCACTTTCTTGATATACTGAATGTTAAATGTCATAGGGTTCATTAACTTAATCCATTCTTACAAGATATTTTCATATTTAATTCTCTGACATAGAAATCAACTACATAACATTACAAATTGATAAATTAAACATGAACTATAGCTAAAATATTTTTATATTCTTTGCCTCCTTGACAGTTTCATTTTGGACGGGACGCTCATAGATTAGTGTATACACCATACTTGCGGCAGAGCAATTGTGTTTCAGACTCGTCGATATTGTTACCTGTCTGTTTTGGTGGATTCAGCATCTGTCAATTTCTTTTCTGCCATCGACAAATTAAAAACCTTTCTCTTTATTTGCTTTTAATGCCGAGTAAGTTTGTGTGTTTTTTACATTCTCATTAGTTATTAGTGTGGCTGTATATGTTTAGGATTTTCAAAACCCTGGTTTCTTACGCTTTTGTGTTTGCTTTGTATGGTAGTTGTCTAATGCCAATAGAGTTCTATTTTGTTCTATCAAATCTTTACGTAGAACTCTATAGTGATTCCTAGCCAGCAGCAGTTCAATATATATTTCGCTAAATGTGTCGTTTGAACTTTTAAGTTTGTGAAATGTAAACATTCCGGTCCTCTAAAATTACATGTATATTGAGTAAAATGGCTGCTGCTTCAACCTCGGCAGCAGTTGCCCAGCCATTTCTAGGGACCATATGCAAATATAAATTTGTAAATTCATGCGTTAGTAGTGGCATACTGAAACCTTATCCTCCCACAATTGCCAATTTTCAACTATATATGAACAAATCATATTTCTAAGTATCCCTGTTTTCTCAGTTACCAAAAATTTACAAACTTAAACAATGGAAAAAACAACGCCAGGTACGTCGAAAATGCTATATGATATATTTGATACTACACATTTTTGACATGGAATTACCGAAATGAAGACAGATCAGCCAGTCGTATATTATGACACAATGAATCTGAATTATCATTGTTTTTCCCTCCGTGTGGCGTAAGAATGATCTCCCGAATTATCATTGTTTTCCCTCAGTGTGGCGTAAGAATGATCTCTAAAGAAATCTGCTTTTATAGCATCATAAGTATGGTCAGACTCCATTAGGCTATATTGTATTTATATAGATCTATATACGGGTAATTACAACACTACTGAACACAGAGGCAACGGTCCTAAGCAAAACACATGACATTTAATTGATAAATAATTAAAATACAGATATGACTTGTTGTAGATATTAATTACACAAATGTCCACAATATTAGACGTTATTCAGCATGTTCAGTCTCCTCTTTTGATCTGAAATAAAAAAAAAAGATCCTGTATTATTTCTTAAACCAAAAAGTAAATCCCAAATTTGTTAGAGAAAATGTACTGATTTCCTTTGAAATGCACTTGCCGATAAATCATGATGTCGAGGTCAGTAAATTGTCCTGTTCAAGTCGACACTTTATATATATATATGCACCAATTATATGAGGCGCGGAAGTATTTTAGTGTTTGAAATAATAATAAAAACAATGAAAGAAGAATAACAAACAGAAGCTCACCCCCAAATTTGAAAAATTACTAAAAAAAAATTCAGGCCAGCAAATTCAAATTTGGGCTTGTGGATTTTCATGGTTTACTGGCCCGGTTGGCTTGTGGTCTGAAAAGTATTTCGTGAAGACCGATTTTCTTTTTTCTGCGTACTACGTTACATGGGCCGTATGACAAATCAATCTCCCGTCGATGAATAATAGTCGGAGATAGTCTGTGATAACTATTTAATTTTTAGGGTATTTTCATTTATTGTTAATAAATTATCGAAAAAAGAATAAATCCCATCTTGGTTTTCGATAGTGACTTGCTTCATCAGGCTCGCCCTGGAGAAAAGGGAGCTAACAATTTCATACTTTTTAACAATTACTTATTAATTGGTAAGCATAGTTACCTTTATGTAAATTTGTCATAATCCGGTCAACAATTTCAATATTTATCTTTCCATCTCGAATGTTATATCAAAATATTAAAAAAAAAAAAAAAATAAGAAGAATTTAAAAATGATGATGGTTATGATAAAATCCCAACATGTTTGCAGGGATAAAGCTTAACCTTTTCCCGGATTCTGAAGCTGGGCTTCTGGAAATATGTACTTGGTGGGCCAACTGGACGTACTGATTTATAATTTCAGGTAACCTGGAACAAATTTTAGGGGTCATGGGCTACTGCAGTCCTGGTATTTTTTTTTATTATTCCTGATTCGTACAAAAAAGCAAGATCAAAAGATCGCATGGCATGCTCACAAAGGCTTACAATTGATACTCGAAAGCATAGTTACCTTTATAGAAATTTGTCACAATAGGCGGAATCAGGTGCAGAACTTCAATATTTGTCTCTCCCTCTCTAAATCTGTTATAGATGTATATCTAAATAAAAAGTAACATTTTACAGATTATTCCAATAATAATTGAAACATTCTGATGGTCTACTGATTATTAACACAAAATCCGATCTAATACCTACATGTTAAAAAATAGAGGGTCACTATAGACCCAGTTGGTTTTCTGCGCGGACCGGAAGCTTGAAATCATGAGTCTATAGTTACCCTCTATTTTCTCGCGGGGAAATAAAGAGAAAAAAGGGGGATAGAGGTAAAACCTGAACAAAAAGAGGGGGTGTTTTTCAAGGGTTTTTGTTAACTGTTCCGAGAGTCTACACAGTGTTCTCAAGGTAAAGACGGGCAAAATTCTGATGATTGATAATGACATTTTTATATAACTGAACTGTTTCCTCAATTAGGTTCCATAGCCAATCCATTCCCTCGTTTTCTTTTTCAAAGAAAATTCCAGCATTATGGTCTTTCATATTGAAAATATGTCTTGCTAAAATATGTACTTTGCAAATTTTCAACATAATGACATTGTATATTTTTGGTATTTTTTTTGCACTGACTTATATAGGTAAAAGTTCTTTATTTCAATTGGTTAATATTAGGTCATTTCTCAATCTGATTAGTTCATTTTACAGTGATACGATTGGTTGATGTATAAAACATTTCAATCCTCTTTTGGGGAGATTTTGAAAACAAATAAGATTACCCTCAAAGAACGATTTCGATCGTCCTTCAAAGTATTATTAATATAGTCTTTCAAGATAAGGTTGTCTTTATGTTCCAAGTAAAACATGATTAAAAAAATCAAAATTATCTAAAATCCAACATTTCGCAAAAAGTAGTGATATATTTTATAACATCATGTACAAAAAAGCAACTAACTGTTATTTCAAACTTTGGAGTTTGTAGAAAGTACGGGATAATATTTTATAACATTATGTACAAAAAAGCGGATAGGGATAGAGGTAAAACCTGAACAAAAAGAGGGTGGAGGCAAAGTGGTGGTGTTTTTCAAGGGGTTTTTGAACTGTTCCGAGAGTCGACAGTGTTCTCAAGGTAAAGACGGGCAAAAATCTGATGATTGATAATGAATTTTTTTATGGAAAAATACTTACTTGAAATCTGTATGTGATTGTTCTCTGTTTTGATGAATTAAGAATCATTCTCTCATATAATATTCAGAATTAAAAACAATTAATAGAACAATTTAATTCTGATACAATATAAAATAATGATCTTTTTTTAAATTAACTGCATTTATCCAGGCTTGTGACTAGCTCTATATAGAGGCTGCATTAACTTTTTTTTTTTTTAATTTGAGTTATTGCGCTTTGTATACATTGTTAATTTTAACGTCAATTATTATATGTTTACAATAACAATTTTACAGAAGTTTATTCCAAGAAGAAGGTTGATGCTAATCAAGGGAGAATTACAATAACTCTAGGAAAT
Source organism: Gigantidas platifrons (assembly GCA_002080005.1). Taxonomy (NCBI): domain Eukaryota; kingdom Metazoa; phylum Mollusca; class Bivalvia; order Mytilida; family Modiolidae; genus Gigantidas; species Gigantidas platifrons. Next base: position 261,084 of record MJUT01031132.1, read on the forward strand.
GAATTGCCTCCAAGTAGTCTCTCGTGCCTGCAAGTCTTCAATATTATTTTAAGAAGATAAGCAATATTTGTTATTTTGTATTTAACATTTCACGAGGAATTAATCATTTTAAGTCACTCTGCATTTATCCAGGCTTGTGACTGGCTCTATATAGAGGCTGCATTAACTATTATTTTTTTTAATTTGAGTTATTGCGCTTTGTATACATTTTTAATTTTAACGTCAATTATTATATGTTTACAATAACAATTTTACAGAAGTTTATTCCAAGAAGAAGGTTGATGCTAATCAAGGGAGAATTACAATAACTCTAGGAAATGAATTGCCTCCAAGTAGTCTCTCGTGCCTGCAAGTCTTCAATATTATTTTAAGAAGATAAGCAATATTTGTTATTTTGTATTTAACATTTCACGAGGAATTAATCATTTTAAGTCACTCTGCATTTATCCAGGCTTGTGACTGGCTCTATATAGAGGCTGCATTAACTATTATTTTTTTTAATTTGAGTTATTGCGCTTTGTATACATTTTTAATTTTAACGTCAATTATTATATGTTTACAATAACAATTTTACAGAA
>MJUT01031132.1:324813-349722 GCA_002080005.1 Gigantidas platifrons
AAATCCCTAATAAATATATTGTCCCATTCTTCAAAGAAATCCCTAATAATTATATTGTCACATTCTTCAAACAAATCCCTAATACCATTGTCCCATTCTTCAAAGGAATCCCTAATAATTATATTGTCTCATTCTTCAAAGGAATCCCTAATAATTATATTGTCCCATTCTTCAAACAAATCCCTAATAATTATATTGTCCCATTCTTCAAACAAATCCCTAATAATTATATTGTCCCATTCTTCAAACAAATCTCTAATAATTATATTGTCCCATTCTTCAAACAAATCTCTAATAATTTTATTGTCCCATTCCTCAAAGAAATATCATTTATTCAGCATGGTAAAATTATACAGAAACAAATCCCTCCCTGATATCACACAATCAAATGTCCAACATAAATTTAGCCCCTTCCAGTTTTTTTCCCAGGGTATAAAATATAGAGCAGATATAACCTTTCATGATACTTAAAAACAAATTTTCAACTTGACAGAACAGATTTTCTGGGTTAGATGTAACCCGAATAATCCAGTCGTTATATTACGCTCTCGCTGGTCACTACATTAACGCCTGGATGCATTCATTGATAAAATCCGTCAAACCGGAAATAGTAAATCGCTATGACTTATGGGAATTACGACAAAAAAATTGTTTCGCGTATCATCATGACATATTTGTTATTTAAATCTTCGGGATCATCATGAATAAAACCTTGTACAACTTGTATGTAAAGACTACCAAAGAAGACAAACAAAACCAAACCTGTATGCAATAGAATGTAGGACAGAAAGTCACAGGACAAAAAGTCACGGACAAAAAGTCACAGACAAAAAGTCACAGGACAAAAAGTCACAACCTCAAATATTGTAAAAAATAGGACAAAAAGTCACAATTTTCATTATTTGTTCATTTTCAATTAAAAAAAAAATGCTTGATTAAAAAAAATCAACCTAGATATTAAATATTATGTTTAATTCCAGTAATATTTTATAAGTGTTTTTGCAGAGGTATTTTTCACAGCATTTTATTTTTTATATCAATTTTTTTAAATTTTATTTTTATTATTTTGAAATGTTTTTGGAGATTTTTTCAAAGATATTTTTGTTTTTCTTTTTGGATGAAGCTGAATGATTAACCTTTCTACTTGTGTGAGCTTTTTTTAACCAATAAAATTGTTACATTTGTGTGTTGTGGCTTTAAAGGAAGAATATGTATATTTACAATCATTAAAATATTCCTTTTAATACAACAACTTGATTTCTGAATAAACAAGCAGGATGTACACCTCACCACTAACAAACTTTATCACATAATGTTGTTTCGAGTACACCTCACCACTGACAAAATGCCATGAATATTCCAGTATATCACTAAAAGCAATGATGGAATACACATCCAGAGATCACCACATAGTTTTAACCTAAGCAATACAGGTTGCATCAAGATCTTATCACTATCAAAGGTATCAATTTAACTATCTGTTGTAGAATTTAATGTGGGAAAAGAAAAGTCATGAACATACAAGCAAACTTTGTCCTATATTTAAAATTGAAATTTGTGACTTTTTGTCCTATGTGTAATAAAATAATGACTTGTGACTTTTTGTCCTATCAAAATTGTGACTTTTTGTCCTGTGACTTTTTGTCCTGTGACTTTCTGTCCGTCTACCATGCAATACACATAGTCCTATACTCGTGTGGTGATATTTACTATTTCTTTTATTATCTGATATATTTTTTTTTTACATTTTTCCTATTTCCTATTTATTGTTTTCTATTTGCTGCCCATTCCGCATGAAATAAAAAAATTGAAAAATCCCATGCCAACGTAAAAATATGAACATGGAATGTGAAAATGTGAAGTCATACGTTATAAGACTAGCAATATAATACAAGCAAACATGAAATAAAACTTAAATTAAGGATTTCTATACTATATCCTTGCTTAAATGAATAATTATTATTTTTCAAATATTATTTCAAAGTTGGACAGTAAATAAAAGATTGAATTGAATTCACTCTTATAATGATTTTTTAATCTAATTTAAAATAAAGATAAAAAAAAATGTATTTTATGATGTTTGCCGAAAATTCTTTGTCATATTAGCTGTAGGGTGGTAATATATATGATGAATCCAATATACAAGAAGAGCCCCCGCTGTGAATCTATCTATTTTGAGAAGCCATTCAATGAAAATAACAATCTGACCATATTGTTACATAATAAGGATCAGAATTATTAGATAAGAAATTAAAATTTATAAAAGGCAAGTATGTTTTTAGTGAAAATTAATTAACATGTTGAGTCACATTTCATTTATTTAGCTAACTTCGGTCCTTTATCAATTAAAAAGAAAAAAAAAAAAAATTTAAATCTGGCTAACAAGTATTTACCTTAATAACGATGTAATTGGTATTTCTTAATAAATTGTATTAAAAATCATTTTAATTTATGAATTAATCAACTTTCTGTTTACATATTTATTTTCAATAAAATTTCTTTATTATTTCATCCCATTTTCCGTAATTTAACTTGTGCATATCCATATACAATCTTATGTTAACAGCAAGTTACATGTGTCGACCATATATATATACATTGTATATATACAAATGTACTATTATTATCCACAATAAATTCAGGAAAAAGAAATGAAATAATAAAGAAATTTTATTGAAAATAAATAAGTACTCAGAAAGGTGTGCCTTTGCTAACAATAATTTAAAAAAAAATCACTTTTTGTCCCGTGTACATGAAAGTGACAAAAACTTCAAAACTTCAAAAAATTATTACACGGTGTAAAATTTTTAAAAGTTTGTGAATCTATGACAATTTAAATCATAAATATGAGAATAAAGGTGTATTTGTTTTCTAAACATGCAAAGGTACAATCATTCTCCGTGTTTGTTTTGTCAATATTTACAAACGAAAGTAAAGGAAGTCACTAATGCGCATACGCGCTAATATCTGACATTTGATTGGTTGTCTGAACCAGATAGCAGCTGACGGATTTTTACCATTAAGAGCGTTCAAGCCCTCGTCCAGCGATAGTGCCGATAGAGGGCGCAGTATTATTCGAGTTAGGTTAGATGTTAAATCTGTTACATCTAATCAATTATCTGACACCCATAATTCATAGCAACTTCCTGTTCAATAAAACATACTAATGCTTTTAGGGTATCTAAGTGATTACAGTGATCATTTTAATACTTTCTATAAAACACAATACTGATGCTATCCATTTTATTGATTTAGAAAATTGTATACATCTTTTGGGATAAATTGTTAATTACTAATAAAATATGGATGTAAAATTCATTGCCATACTACCTAGAGGTTATTTTACAAATAATAAAGTATCTTATACTAACCAATTCTATTTATTATCAAATACCATTATATCATATAATTTAATTTTGTTATGAAAAGTAAATCATCTATTTAAATATAGATATGAAAAATGTTCTTTTAATCACTAATTGTTTGCAATTTACTTAACTAACGATCTACAGAGCAGTGTAGGGGCTGTAGTGGTCGTGATCATATGGTAGTTGGATTTACAACTACCTGTGCAATCAGTGCCTATCACCACTAACATTGTAAGTTCGAACCCGTCTAATGGTGAGGTGAACTCAATATACCATTATGTGATAAAGTTTGTCAGTGACTTGTGACAGGTCAGTGGTTTTCTCCAGGTACTCTGGTTTCCTCCACCAATAAAACTGATTGCCACGTAATAACTGAAATATTGTTGAAAGTGGCGTTAAACCCTATAAACCAACCAACCAACCTTAAATGACGATCTACAGAACAGTTCCTTTATTTTTTATACAATCTTATAAAGGTACAAAATGTATTAAATTTAGTTTTCACTGAAAGCGGCATTGGAATTACAAAATCTGTTGCCAGGCATTAGAATTACATAATCTGTTGCCGGGCATTGGAATTACATTATCTGTTGTCTGCTTAATCTGTGATAATTAACATTCATTTTACCAAGCATTCTGGTATTCTATAATTTTAGTGTGACTTTCAATAATATTTCAGTCATATCGTGGAGGCGAGTTTTATTTGTGGATGAAAGCAGAGTACCCGGAGAAAGCAACATAAATTTTTACAGAACATATTTTGCCAACGAACTCACAACTCACTTTAAGTAGTGATAGGAAAACAGATTACATGTGGATGTAAATTTACCTACACATACCACATGACCACTGACATTCCTCATAATTAATCTACAATGTAGATCAATTTGTCCTTTAAACAACAAACATGCTCCCATACTTTACATCTGATCTATATGTATTGCTCTGACAATTTGGTATTTTTTATTTTTCATTGTATTATTTACTAAGGTAGCACAACAGTCTGATTTTTTTCACTCCAATCAAGAGTCTTTGAAGGTTCATATCTCAGCAACTACTTGATGGATTTTTAAAATTCAAGATTCATCTTGTAGCTAAAATGTGACTTTATCTATCTTAATTAATTTATATAATATGCAGTTAATAATAAAAAAGTTATGGCTAATAAAATACAAAAAATGCACTGTATCAGCTTGGATAAAAATAGCACATTCATGTCAACACCCACTTAAATTTTGTTTTCAACCCTTTAATTAACCATGCACAAGCTACAAAACCCTGTCTCAGATTTTTGATATATGCCTCCAATCCTTAAATAAACTATTTCATCTGTTGGATGCCAGCATCTTGTTTCCCCTTTGTTCTTTCAAGAACCATAAATTTCTTAAGAAACAAATTATCCAAAAACTGGGACACGGTTTTGTAGAAGATATCCCTCTCAACACTTATGTATCAAATTCAAGTCCTTAGGGACACCCATAAAGGTGCTAATTTTCATTTAAGTTCATAATTTTCATGTAAATTAAACATGCAAAATTGCCACAAAACTATATATCCCACTTCTGGCCCCTGTCAATATGCAATAGACCTTCAAATCCCACTGGGAACACCTCAGAAGTGACCTTACATCTTTAATTGATCAGAGGAACCACACAGTTTGTGTGTTTATACACTTGAAGCTATTATTTTTGCATTATTTGTGCACTGTCCATCCCTAAACAGCACTTCTTTGGCATTTTGGCGGGAGTTTGACATCACAGGTCTGACCCACATCTGGAAGCTAGCAAGTTAATATGGACAAGCTCCTCCTCCTTCCAGATCAAACAAACACAAGGGTGACAAGTTACATGTTGTGATCATTAACAAGACCATATTAACATTAAAATAAACGAATCCATCTTTTTTTACCAAGAGGATGTTATTAATTCATGTTTCTTCATTTTATGCAATAGTTATATACCATATACAGAAAATATTCCTGACACATGCTAATCTGGGTCACGGGTCATTGTGAGTAGCATTTGTAGTCACGTGAACAGATACGGTGTTGAAAAAACTGTTGGTACTCATAAAATATTGATAAACGCAATACAAGTTTGTTTGTCTTCAAGAAATACGATAGAAAAAACCATATGTGAAGTTTTATGACGAAATATCTCCGATTTCTATTCTATATATAAATTTATGAATTGAAGTTTTAGAAATACTCACAGCTAATTTTAGCCATGTATTTTTATCTTGGACAATAATGAGCGTCCTGATTGGATGACCGATTTAAAACACACTGAATCTGCATGGTTTTGCAAGGTTACTCAGGTCAATAGTTTATAAATATAGAATCTTGACAATGTAAAGGAAAGATGCTATGTTATATTTATTCATTTGTTTGATTCTGGAATATTGTTGATCATTGATTTAAACAAGAAAAAAGGGGGAAAAGGGGGTGAATTTTACAGTTAAATAAATGTTATGTTTCGACAGTTTAAAGAGAAAAATATAAATTTGTTGCGACTAAAGCTTAAATCAGCGTTAAAAATTGAACAAATATCAGTGGTTTTGTAAATGAGATTTATTATAAATGGAAAATCTGAATTTATTATTTATTAATTTATTATTAATGGTACAATTTTATATCCCTTGGGGGGGAATTTTATATACAATACAAGACAATGGTAAACATTCATGCACTCTCACACACAACACATTCGTGAACTATCGCACATTAACAGAAATTCAAATGATAGTATTGAAGAATATCAATAATTGCATACATGGATATTATAATTATGACAATAGTTTAATTTGAACTTTCAGAACGAAATTGATAAATTCAACGTTGAAATCGTTTTGTAGATTTAATAAATGTGAAGACACGTTCAAAAAGATTGAAGTTAGTATTAACAGACAAGTCTTCACTTCCTTCAATAAGTATTTTACATAAGTAGGTTGGACACAAATCTCATTCAATTATAAATATATATACTGAAAAAGAGTTAATTCATATTGATATGGTGGACCTCACTTAATTAGTGATTTTTATTTCATAATTTCAGTTTACATGTTCAATGTTGTATATATTGTGTGTTAAATGTAAGTTCAGTCTATCCATCATGCTATGCCAATTCATCATTATTAATATTATAAATGATAACAGCTTAAATATAAAGCCATTTGGCTATTCCAAATTATATCATACCTATTAATTAACAAGGTAAGAAAAAAGAAAAAAAAAGATTTTTTTTTTTTCCCCCCCTGGGTTATTACATATAGAAAATATATTGGTTTCATACTGAGAAAGTGTCTTAATCAAAAATATTTATCTGACTGGAAAGAATCATTAAAGGATGGAAAACTTACCACATATTTATTTTTAAAGACCAATTTTAAATTGGAAAAATATCTCACATTAGTGAAAAAATATGAATATAGAAAATCCATTTGTAAATTGCACACATCCGCTCATAGGCATTTTATAGAAACTGGTAGATATACCAATAAACCAAGAAATGAAAGAATATGTAAAAAATTGTACAAATAAAGAAATTGAAGATGAAACTCACTTTCTCACTAGATGTCCAAAATTTAGTTTAAATAATAAATATATTTAATAAATCATGTCAGTGCCGAAACACTGACCACTGGGTGAATGATACATCCGGGGCCTACTTATCAACTAGCAGAGGTATCGACCCCGTCATAGTAATAAACGCGTAGATATCCAATTTAGTATGCACGACAAAATAACCGTCATCAGGTACGCTCAAAATCTATGTAGCGTCTTGACAGTCAATGTCTGACCATCATAACGTTTTGAGAAATGTTAGATTAATTCTGTTATTTGATTCATTCTGGATGTAATATTAATTACATGTATTTTAAATTTAAACATGCAAATATTTGTTTCCTGCATACGTGTATTAATAATCAGTTGTATAAATAAAAAATAAAATTATTCTTTTACATATATATAAGGCAGAAGACAACACTCCTTCTGAAAATGGACTCTTCCATAACAGACCTTTTGAGAAATCAAAATTTGTCCTACAATTTACATATATCTTTTGTTTTGAGTAAAAAAATCTTTAAAAAATGCCTAAAGTTCCAAAAGGGAGACCATCTCATATATAATTGTAGATATGAAAAATATAAAATGAACTAATAATTATTTTGTGGTCAGAAGTGAACAGCTGGACACATGTAATTAACACAGTGATTGATAGAAAAGCCCCTCCCACATATTTATATTATCAAACACTTTACCACATGCTTTTGTTTACATAATTTAATTATCAATTTCCTCCTTAATGATACAAGATAATGACAATAGACAATAGACAATACTTTATTTAGCCACAGACACACTGAGGTGTACAAGAGGACGTAATATAAATATACAAACAACAAAATCAAACGATACAAAATATACTACATTATACATACTACATAACATATGTCTCTAATGCATTACACAATACAAAACGCACTACACAACATAAATGTAATACACAATACAAAACGTACTACAAAACATAATTTAATACACAATACAAAACACAGTACACACTATTGATCATAGAGTTGGGTATAACATTTCCTTCCATTTTTTATATTGTACGAATAAGAATTTTTAAATAGTTTGCTAGATTTTTATAAAGTNGTTTTAATAATCTGTTTGATAAACAATAGACATCTCTATGGATTTAATTTCTTCTAAAGTTGTGATGATTACTATTAGAAATTAATGTTGCGCAAAAAATTAATATTTGATTAAAGAGTTATCTATGAAATATTTATACTAATGACAATGTAACAGTACTATTTCATCAAAGGTGATTAGTTTTGTATCATCATTACTATGACAGCCAGTTGAGAATTCTAGCAATGTTTTGTTAGAACCTTATCTTGTGTAAATTCCCTTAATAACTGGTCCATGGTGTAACAGCTAATTTATGTAATTACTCGTTTCATACAATGTTTTGTCTATTCTACTGCTTCATTGGTGTATTTAGGAAATAGCTGAATTGTATTTTAAGTTTGCTGGTGCAAATTGTGGGATTTACTGTCGCAAATTGAGTTTACCTAGCTAGGTAGTTAAACAGATATTTGTGACAGTAAACCCAAGATATACATCCACAAAGCTTAAAATACATCACAGTTAGCTTCATTCAAATGCAATACAAAAATAATTATATTATTGCTTTTGTTTGGGTCTCAAACTTGCAAAAAACCAAGAAATGGTGTTGATTACTTTGGTACATAAACAATGTGATGTCATTCGAACACCTCCTGTTTAAAACATAAACAACAGTTTTTGCCTTCCTGTATGCTTCAAATGTGGATAAATTTGAACAAAAAGATGCTTTGAAGGTATAATGCGAATTATACATGGAATTTTAGCCAATCAAATACATATCAAATAGCATTAGAATGATAGACTTCCTAGCCTCTAGCACTGGTCAAATTAAGCCAAAGACTTTAAACTTAAACAAGACTATTTACATCAAAGCCTGGTGCCTAATGGTGAGTGGGACTGAGAAATAAAACAACAAAAGGTGGATATATGACACCAAATAATGGTAAAACAACAAAAGGTGGGTATATGACACCAAATAATGACAAAACAACAAATGGTGGGTATATGACACCAAACAATGACAAAACAACAAAAGGTGGGTATATGACACCAAATAATGGCAAAACAACAAAAGGTGGGTATATGACACCAAATAATGGTGGGTATACGACACCAAATAATGGCAAAACCTCACATGATCCTTTGGGTATTACAAGACAAGGATTAAACGAACAAACCACAGACAGGATAACACTGGTTTACCATTCCTTAGGGTGTGGGCATAACAATTACATTTTTTTGTATAACATCTATTACATAAATGCCCATCAAATATCAAGATTTCCAATTGCAAGAATTATCATTTATGGTGAGTGAGTGAGTGATTGTTGTTTAATGCCAACTCAGCAATTTTTCAGCAATTTCTTCATGGCGAGAACAAGTTAATTTTCAATGAGATGATGATGAGGTCCAATTTGTTCTAGACTAACACGCTGAGTTGGATTTTTATAGTGCTAGCTCACTGAAACAACAGTCTGTGGATAGACATGTCGCTCCACTCGGACACATTATCATGATTCCTAGCCAACCAATCTTTGCTCTTTCTCCTTAATGATGTGCGCTTAGCGGAGAAGTAACAAATACCAATTTTATAGTCTTTGGTTTTACCCGACGGTAACAATTACACCACTGATGCGGTTGCAAGAATCATAGTATAACATTGTATTCCAAATATTGAAAGTAAAACACAGGTGACAATTAAGGAATTCACGAATCCACGTGGGAATCGTAGTATGTGTATTTCATGGGCATCTATGTCAAAAATAATGTTATTTCACCCACTGAAATAAATCTTTCACTGTGTAATGTCACAGAGCTAATGTTGTCACAACTGAAAAAATCATTGAGAGTCTGACAATGAACAGCAATTTCCTTTTTTAGAAACGTCTCAATAAAAAATTGAAAAATCTATGTAATAAACAGTATAGCTATGAATAATATGTCTGTCTTTGTACAATCATAAGGTCATGTAACAACATTAAAAATTGTTTTGTGACAGCAGTGATTAGTTATTGCACAAAGGATTTACACAAGCCTCAAAGCAATCCATATAATAGAAGGTTTTATCTTTAAGTTGGAGGGGAAAGATAATTCTGTCTATATCAACCATAAAATAAAATTGTCATGAATCTATGTAAGGTATACCCTTGAGATTCTTTGGAAAAAATAATCATCAAATAAGAAAATAATGTCTTCTTTTAAATTGTGTCAATAGAAGTATAAAACATTTAATTCCCAAAGCTAAGATAGATTGTGAAATAAGGTAGTTGTCAAGGAAGAAAGCAACGACAATTTTTTTTTGTACATTTCAATTGTCTGGGGCCAAAACTTGTACAGTAAATCTTTCCAAGCTGAAACATGAATAAACCAAAAACAATAAACCAGAATCCTGTGTAAACTGACAATTCAATGTAGTCCCCTGTGTAAACTGACCACTCAATGTAGTCCCCTGTGTAAACTGACCATTCAATGTAGTCACCTGTGTAAACTGACCATTCAATGTAGTCCACTGTGTAAACTGACCATTCAATGTAGTCCCCTGTGTAAACTGACCATTCAATGTAGTCCCCTGTGTAAACTGACCATTCAATGTAGTACCCTGTGTAAACTGACCATTCAATGTAGTAACCTGTGTAAACTGACCATTCAATGTAGTCCTCTGTGCAAACTGACCATTCAATGTAGTTCTCTGTGTAAACTGACCACTCAATGTAGTAACCTGTGTAAACTGACCATTCAGTGTAGTCCTCTGTGTAAACTGACCATTCAATGTAGTCCTCTGTGTAAACTGACCACTCAATGTAGTAACCTGTGTAAACTGACCATTCAGTGTAGTCCCCTGTGTAAACTGACCACTCAATGTAGTAACCTGTGTAAACTGACCATTCAGTGTAGTCCTCTGTGTAAACTGACCATTCAATGTAGTTACCAGTGTAAACTGACCATTCAATGTAGTCCCTTGTGTAAACTAACCATTCAATGTAGTCCCCTGTGTAAACTGACCACTCAATGTAGTCCCCTGTGTAAACTGACCATTCAATGTAGTCCCCTGTGTAAACTAACCATTCAATGTAGTACCCTGTGTAAACTGACCACTCAATGTAGTCCACTGTGTAAACTGAGCATTCAATGTAGTCCACTGTGTAAACTGACCATTCAATGTAGTCCCCTGTGTAAACTAACCATTCAATGTAGTCCCCTGTGTAAACTAACCATTCAATGTAGTCCCCAACATATGGTTTCACTGTATATAATATCTAGTTAAGTATCACATGGACATTTTCATACCCATTTAATGTTAAGAATATAATGTGTTTAATCAAAACAATATAAAAATTTCTTTTCATCATGATAAAGTGTTCTTCCATTTACTAATCACAATTTTCAAACAATAATATTATCCACTTTTGTTTCTAATTTGAAGAAAATGTGATTGACCTAATTTCTAGTCAAATTAGGTCATAGCCACATAACAAATGACATATTTTAAGAAATTACCTCAAATGTGTACATGATAACAATGAAAATTATGAAATATTAGTGAGTTATGCTACAAAATATTTGCATATGGATATGACTGGTTTAACACAGTCACACTTTTTGTGTCTGTCTCAATCAATAGCAGTCCCTTTATGTGTTAAATAAAGATTGCGCTAAATTTTATAATGTGCTAGACTGCTAGTTTGATATATGCCACATTTCAGATATCAACTGCATATGGATATGACTATCCCTCCAAATCTCAAACAAGAGATTCGCAAGACTGTATTGACAAACTGCTATAAAATGGTAGAATATACCACACAAACATTGTTGAACAAACGATGACCATTGATTTTAATTTTTCAAAGGTCATCAGATGGTTATTCATGTAGAGAATAAAAAAGATTCCATAAAAAAATATTTCCATGAGGTCCTATGTTAAATTATGTCTACAGTCACTGTCACAATCGTTTTAGATTTCTGAAGTGCACCTTTAGCAACTATGGAGAACACTATATGACATTATCAAATGATCAGTCCTAAACATATGGGTTCAATTATCTTAGTACACTCTAGGAAGAATAAATATTTACATTGCCTAACAGGGTCTAATGTAGAAATCTTTGATTCAGATTGGCTGCAACAATACAATCTTGGTATAGTGTCATACACATGCAATAGGAATGCTCCTCTGTATAATGTTATAGTAACAATAGTAGGTTCATAACCACCTCTTATAACTGTGTTAGTGTAGATCTCCTTTAGCTCAGTTGGTTATAGCTGTGTTAGTGTAGATCTCCTTTAGCTCAGTTGGTAGATGTGAGGGTGTCTTCTATCTAATCCCACTTTATAAAATTCCTATTCCAGCTATTCCCACTTACAAATAACAATAGATCTTGTTACAGTTAATTTTTTGTTTTTGCAATTAGCATCTAATTAATTATTACCTGTAGTATACCTGTATTTTATGTCAAATATTAATAATAAAAAAAATAATTAGAAATTAGAAGGAAACCTTTTTTTCATATGGATTGAAATAAAGGATGAAATATATTGTAAAATATTTTTTTATAAACTATTTGTACATTTGAAAAAAAAGATGAATCATAAGAATTTCTTTAAAAAAAAATAATACAAATACCAAGCAACATATATATATAAGCTATAAAAATGTAGTAGAGTTTATTCATTTTTTTTTGTATAGAAGGTTATACATGGACAGTCAATATTAATAAATGATGTGAATATACCAAGCTTACTAACTGAGATAATGAGAACATGTTATTATTCCAAGCTAAACAGTGTTCACTTATTTCAATCAGGTCATGCTTTTTATTCTTTTTTTTATCCAGTTTTTTTATCTCAGTTTCTTTTAAAAGGTGACTATTCCAAGCTAAGAGAAAAATATAGATAACGAAATTTTTCAGTTAGCAATCATTCTCAGTTATGGCTAATGCTCAGCTACAAGTAAAGTTTACAACAAACAGACTAGGTACTCAGAACCTTGTTCACAATGGTTTTAAGTTTCAAGCTAAGAACCAGCACTAAAATTAAGATCTTTAATACCAACGTTAAGTCTGTGCTTATATATTGTTCAGAAACTTGGAGAGAGACAGTAGCTTCATGCAACTCAATTCAGACCTTTGTGAACAGAATGAATATTTATGTAGTGCTTAATGTTCAAATTACGTTTTGAATGAAATATATAAAGTTGTGCTTGGAACCATATTTGTCTATTATTCCCAGGATTATTTCATGTAATTTATAAATTAAAGAAGTTCTATAGATGCTGAAATATAAATGTATTGTTGGAGTAGAATAAAAATTAGAATTTACTATATTTTAGTTTTCTATTCTCTAAGCAATCTAGACACACACAAGTTTACCTGAAGTTAATGAGTTATTGTTTATACATCCTAATCTGAATGTTTGCACATTGTTTATACAATAATTCCAGCTAATCCCACTTGAATTTTTAGATTTTTTTAATGCATTTTCAAAAAGTGGGATTAGGTGGAATGAACCGATGTGAGATGTCCTGGGATGGAACCCCATTGGGAAAAAGGCATTTTTTTTAGATAAAATATGCTCTACTGCTACACACAGAAGAGGGGCAGTAAGACCCTACTGACCTTTTCATTTCAAGAGAATCAGGATTTTGGTATTTAAACTTCTGGATTAATCTACATTGGTATTCAGGATGTGATTGTTTAATTTTCCAGATTCAGGAATTCAGGATGAGAGTCCTACTTACTTACCCTTCTACAAAGAATGGTCATAAATCTTTCAATTCTATTAGAGACAAATATTACATATTTTTTCCCATAGGGTCCTATGCTAAACCAGTTTGTTCCACACTGATGGCTATGTAACGAGTATGTTGGACTTCAAACTGACACCAAAAATTTCTGTTTTGTACATGATTATTCAGAAATCATTCATGTTAAATTTGAGCTTAGTCAGTTTTCTAGTTTTCTAAAAAGAAGACATTTTTACATTTCACCATAGAGTCCTATGTAAATAGTAACAGTTACCTTAGATTTCTGTTCTCTACTTTCCCTAACAATAACTACAGAACAAGTGTAACATAAAAATGTGTCTTACATACCTTTCTCCAGCAACTTCTTAGTTTTCTGTTTAGGAAGCTTTATAAACTGGTTACCAAAGCACACCCATGTCTTTTCTGTAGTCTTATCTTTCTGTATAACTCTGAATAATGTACAATGTTATCTGTTTATGTTTAGGTTTTGGTCATAACAGTTTAACTGCTATTGCAAGTAAATCATGTTATATTATAATCTATTTTGAAGTAATATAGACAAATTTTATGAAAAAAAAAGTTTATCAATTTTATTTAAAACAAGTTCGAAAATACAAAAGTGGTAATCGGAAGCCATAAATCCAATAACGACAATACAATGGCCAAAAGAAAAAGGTAAATCAAAGAACGACAATACAATGGCCAAAAGAAAAAGGTAAATCAAAGAACGACAATACAATGGCCAAAAGAAAAAGGTAAATCAAAGAACGACAATACAATGGCCAAAAGAACCATAGGCTCTCAAGAGCCTGTATCGTTCACCTGGTTATATAAAGAACCAATTGGTCCTATGTAAAAACTATGTCCTGCAGTGGTAGTCATCTTGGAATTTCGATCAACATAAAAAACACAAAGTTTGTAAAGGACCTTCCAATGGTTGATGCACAGTTTAGGTACCGGTTCAATCAGTGCAATAGCTTCAGAGAAGAACATATTTCTGTATTTTCCCCATATGGTCCTGTGTTAATACTATGACATGTGGTGGCAGCCATCTTGAATTTCGGATTGGCATAAAAAACCCAAACTTTTTAGAGGACCTTCAAATGATCCTTCCTGGGCAGTTTGGTTTCAATTGTCCATGTGGTTTAAGAGAAAAAGCGTTTTGAAACATTTTTTCTCATAGGGTCCAAAGTTAAACTAAGTCCTGCCGTAGCTGCCATTTTGAATTTCATATCGGAACAAAAAAACCTAAAGTTTGTAGAGGACCATTCAATGAACATTCATGTACAATCATGTAAGTTTGGCTTTAATCATATTTGTAGTTTCTGAGAAGAAGGCATAACATTTTCTCCTAGGGTCCAATGTTAATCTATGTCCTGCGGTGGCAGCCATCTTGGATTTCCGATCGGCATAAAAAACAGATATTTTGTAGAGGACCTTCCAATGATCATTTCTGGGCAGTTTGCTTTCAATTGTCCAATTGGTTTCAGAGAAGAATCGTTTTGAAACATTTTTCCCATAGGGTCCAATGTTAAATTAAGTCCTGACGTAGCCGCCATTTTGAATTTCATATCGGAACAAAAAACCTAAAGTTTGTAGAGGACCATTCAATGAACATTCATGTACAGTTTGGCTTTAATCATATTTGTAGTTTCTGAGAAGAAGGCATTTGAACATTTTCTCATAGGGTCCAACGTTAATCTATATGTCCTGCGGTGGTGGCCATCTTGGATTTCTGATCGGCATAAAAAGCATAAAATTGGTAGAGGACCTTCCAATGATCATTCCTGGGCAGTTTGGTTTCAATTGTCCAAGTGGTTTCAGAGAAGAAGCGTTTTGAAACATTTTTCCCATAGGGTCCAATGTTAAACTAAGTCCTGCCGTAGCCGCCATTTTGAATTTCATATCGGAACAAAAAACCTAAAGTTTGTAGAGGATCATCCAATGAACATTCATGTACAGTTTGGCTTTAATCATATTTGTAGTTTCTGAGAAGAAAGCATTTGAACATTTTCCCATAGGGTCCAATGTTAATCTATGTCCTGCGGTGGTGGCCATCTTGGATTTCCGTTCGACATAAAAAACATAAACTTGGTAGAGGACCTTTCAATGATCATTTCTGGGCAGTTTGGTTTCAATTGTCCAAGTGGTTTCAGAGAAGAATCGTTTTGAAACATTTTTCCCATAAGGTCCAATGTTAAATTAAGTCCTGCCGTTGCCGCCATTTTGAATTTCATATCGGAACAAAAAACTTAAAGTTTGTAGAGGACTATTGAATGAACATTCATGTAAAGTTTGGCTTTAATCATATTTGTAGTTTCTGAGAAGAAGGCATTTGAACATTTTCCCATAGGGTCCAATGTTAATCTATGTCCTGCGGTGGCGGCTATCATGGATTTCCGATCAGCATGAAAAACGGAAACTTGATAAAGGACATTCCAATGATCATTCATTTACAGTTTGTTTTCAGTAGGTCATTAGTTTCAGAGAAGAAGATCTTTGAAATTTCAGCCAATCAGAACATATTATTGGCCCTGGCAGCCATGTTGAATATCCGACTGGAACAAAAAACAAAAAAAACTTTGTAGAGGAACATCCAAGGAACATTCCTGCTAAGTTTGGTTCCAATTGGCCCAGTGGTTTCGGAGAAGAAGCTTGAAATGTGAAAAGCTTACAGACTACAGACGACGGACGCCAAGTCATGGCAATAGTTCACATGGACCTTCGGTCCAGATGAACTTAAAAGGTAAATCAAAGAACGACAATACAATGGCCAAAAGAAAAAGGACAAAAAAATGCAATGGTCCACATAAACACAACACAAAAAACTAAAGATTGAGCAACACAAACCCTACAAAAAAAACTATTTAAAAGTGGTCAAAACCTAATTATTGAAAAATTTATACAATTTCATGTCCATGTCAAGTAAAGTACAAAAACATATTGCAGTGATCGGGAAAGTCCAGCGCCATGCGCAATTTGTGCATTAAGCTGAAAAATGGCGCAGTGAAAGTAAAATGTAAGTGCCCGTGTGGCGCACAATAATTTTGCAAGGTTCGGTATCCATGGAACGATAGTCATCAGTAGTGCGGTACACCGAATTCCAGTGAACCCCTTGAAAAACAGTGAACCCCACTGAATTATGCATAATCGTGTCGAAATCGGATCATTGAGAATGTTTTGCCTATTTATATATTTATCGGACTGTCTCGTGGTTTTTACTTTGCTTAACGCTGAAGTAAATATAATTATGAAATGTCTAAATACCGGAAAAGAATAACAACAAATGATGTGATTTTTTTTTCAAATGTTACTCCAAATAAATGTTTGTAAATTTGATTTTTGTCAAATATGAATCAAGTGAATGAAAATTTGTATAAAATCATCCCAAAATTCCATATCAAATTTTATTTTAACGAAAAATTATATTTCTGAAAGTACGTGTCTGCGAGTTATTGTTTGGCGGTATTTAGTTGAATTTCTTAGAAAAATGCCTCCGGAAAAAAAGCAGCGTCTGCCTGTTTTACCTGGCAAAAAGACTTTGCTTTCGTTTGTTGGTCGAGATGGAAATAACAATTTCGATCCTGACGATTCCGTGAGAAAAGAAACTGAAAATATGATTGACTCTGGCTCACAAGACGTACAAGTACCCCCGACCCTGTCTCATCAGATTGTGATGCTAACGAGAAAGACGTCTGCAAATACCGTCCTGTTCATGGTTGTTTATTGCTAAAATTTACTTGGAATATAAATTCATTTGAAATGTATGACTTTATAAAGCCTTTTGACCTTTATTTGATTTACTGTGTGTGTAACTGAGTTGAGAACAGATTCAATAACAAAGGCATGAAAGGTGTATCAAATGTTATTTTTTTTTATTCTCTGTAATTTTGATTATATTCAATTTCAACTTGTGAAATTGTTCTTGTTCCTTGTGGTACAAAATGTAAGTGGTTTCTCAATTATATTGGTCAAGATAAGGAAATCTACAATGCAAATTTAACTATACATCAGTGTTACTGGATTGGAGAAATGAAGCTTGAAGCCCTAATTCCTGTTTGCCCTATTACCTGATACATGTTTGCCCTGATAATTATAATTATGTAGGATAATAAAAATAATAGAAAAATAAGTGATATTTGATTGCTTATAGATATTAAATGGAGAAATCTTAAATATGTAGCATGCTATATTAAAGTGTATGTTTTGATAATGGGCAAAGTTAAACATTTCAGTCCTTGGAATAACAATGCAGGTAAATATGAGTGAATCCAGAGTCTGTAGAAATCACTAGAAAACTGAAAAGCAATTCAATTTTAATCAATTATATTTATTTAAATGTTACATGAGCTATAGTATGAAAATACATATCTATGCATTGTGCTGGAAATTTATTTCATTTTAAATGTAAATTTTACAATGGCCCATTCATATTATAGCATGGCCCATTGAAATTCAGAATGGCCCATTGAAATTTTTTTGAAGGGGCCATGGGCCCATTCTGAAAAAAACCTTCACGATCACTGAAATTGTTATCAAAACAGACAGTGCAAAGTATGCAGCATTACATGACTAAAAATATAGTCAGGAACTTTTAACCTATATCATAAATGACTAGAAATACCAAATAAAAATAACCTGATTGCCTCCCTTGTCTTTTGTCGTCTTCTGTCAAGGTCAATTAACTGTTGCTTGTCAGAAAGGATATCTTCTGCTACTTCTTCAACTTGAGTCAGATATGGCAACAATTTGTCAGGGTCAATATCCATTCTGCAAAACAAACAACATTCATACACATATTTTATTTTAGAAAAATCTTCCTTCATGAATTTCAAAATTAGTTTTCTGAAATTTTATGATAGGACAATAGAATGCTCATATATGTTTTCACACCAAACCTGGATGCTTGTGAATAATCGTTAAAGTAAAACCATAGACCATAAAATTTGTACATAAGTAAAAATAAAAAATAAAAATCAATAAAAGATACTGAAAACTAGTTAATACACGCCAATTAATCTGTTATTATATTTTTGTAGTGTTCTTGGAAATACATTATGAGTCACAGGGACAAAAGTTAGCATTTTTACTGCAGTTGCCAGCTGGGTTGCCTAAAATAACAATTTCAAAAGCTCAGCAAAAAGTCTTGGGGACAAAGCAAGTGACTTTGCACATGAAATATTCAACATTTCAGTCGCCATCTCGTGTACTTTCTGAAATTTTTCAGGGGCAGAGGCCAATTTTGAGTGGTCTTAGGCTTCATGTTCATTCCCCAATGGGACATTGATTTCAAATAGAATATGTTTGTGGCTTGACTGATGGTGTCTTCATGTATCATGTTTTCAATCTACTAAAAGATTTTTCAGATGTTTTTAAAGAAAAGTCACTGGATGTATTATCATTCAAGTAATTAATAATAAACTTCTATACATACAATGTAGCTTGCAAATTAAATATTGATCCATTTTTATTGTTTTAAGTGATTGAAATAACATTGGTTTGTTTTGGTTTACAAAATATAGCATCTTGTGTTTTCGACCTATTGCAAAAAAGGAAAAAAAAGATTCGATTACCAGCAAATTATTATGCTGAAAATTACTGGTATCATTTTATTAGAATATATGGCTCATTTAAAATTGAAGAAATTCACATTTCTTCCCTTTCAAAATATATATGTTTATTTGTTAATTTTGCACTAGTAGACAGCCATAAACTTTTAATACAATGATCTGAATGATATTTAAAACTACATTATAATATCATTTAAAAGTTTAAAATGGGAAAAATTATACATTCGTGTTGTTTAGTGCATTGAATCTACAATGAAAATGTGTTACAGTGTTCGCCAAAAACTTTTTTAACCACTAGACATCTGGGCCAGTGACTTGCTAAAGTTACTAGACCGAAGCAGTGCACACTAGACCGAAGATATTTTTACCAGAAAAAGAAGAAACACATTTTCATTGTTTAATTTTATACATGCATTTGGATGGTGTCTATTCTAAAGTTGTTACATCCTGTAACAAACTTCCGAGCCCCAGTTTTGTCCTTAAACTGTTTTTCGCAGTATGTACAATACATCATTTGTTCATGTTCGTGTAAATGATGGACAAGACCACAGTGTATGAATTTTCATAAATAGAGAAAAATAGTGAAAATTTAGATGTTGGTGTATTACAACTTGTCTCTTACACATGTATATATATATTATAATACCCCAACATCTAAATTTTCACTATTTTTCTCTATTTATGAAAATTCATTCGACTGTGATAAGACTAATGGCTCTTTGATTTTAGGATTGTAAATTTTGTAAATAACTTTATTGTGCAAACATCTTTTACTTTTTAATACCTAAAAGTAATAGCCTTTTAATACTAAGAGTAAATGAAAATATTCAATTGGTTCCAATATGTTTTTAGTTTTAAATCCTAAAAAAAATAATTTACCGTGTGACACACAGTGGAGGAAACTACGAAGAGAAGAAGTTCGTCGTAGCGTAGCCAAGGGTGATTGGTGGTCCAGTGGAGCTTAAAAGATCATGATCTTTTCTGTTCATATTGTTTTTTTAGCCTGTGACACCTCCTCTGGTTTTCTAGAGGGCTTTTTCAACTTCTTCCCCGGAATAACACTGTCTTGCCACTTCCTAGACCATGTTGATTTATCGAAACCATAAACAACTAAAAACCATAATGACAGAGCACTATCCGTAACGATTCATACTGGGGAAAATGGTAAAAAATATTTATTTTCTTTATTTTTACTCATAAAAAGTAAAAATTATATCTTATTAAAGATTATTTTCACGTTTTAACATTTAACGATCAACAAATACCTTTGCAACACGACGACACATTGTACTTAACTTTTCTGTCGATGGGATTTAGATGCATCTTACGACTGGTTGCCGAAATGAAAATGCCTAAGTACCCACGAATCGCTATATTTGAAGGTACCAGTTATTAGGTTAAGGTCATTTTTATGAGTAAACAAGTCGGTGACTATTTTTGTAGGAAAATCAAATAAATTATCACATTAACGAGTCAAAATTTTCGTCGAGTCATTCAGAAAAGGTATTTAGCTACACTTGGTTACTTTCAAATTCACTAGACCAATCGGGCCACCAGCAACACCATACAACTAGACCGATATAATTTTTACTAGACACGGGCTTCGGACTACCGCTTAACGTCGAACACTGGTGTTATTTTATAAAAAAAATAATAATAATACAAAAAAATATAATAATAATAATAATAATAACAAGATTGCAACACGTAGCCATGTGTCCCCCGCCGCAATTGAAAGAGGTGTAATGTGAGTGTAATGTTATCCATGTGATATATTTATAAAATCGAGAAAGCATCCGAGATGCAACAGCCGAGTTGCAAGTCAAAATCTTGGGGCATTTAATTTGTCTATTCACCCTGATCATAAATATATATGATTTAGGGGTGGGGATCTCAACCATTAAAAAGTTCACTTCAGGTAAGGGGTGGGGTATGACCCTGCAGGGCCTGAGATATAAGGCATTTAATTTGCCTAGTCACCCTGATCATAAATATATATGGTTTAGGGGGTGGCGATCTCAACCATTAAAAAGTTCACTTCAGGTAGGGGGTGGGGTATGACCCCTGGGGCCTTAGCTATAAGGCATTTGATTTGCCTAGTCACCCTGATCATAAATATATATGGTTTAGGGTGGGGATTTCGGTCACATTTTTTTATACAGATTCCCCAGAGGGGTGGGGCTGAGCTGGGGGGAATGTTGCATCCTCAACTTCACATTGGCATCTCCACCCATACCAAATATTAAGTTCCTATCTTTTGTAGTTTCAGAGAAATGTGTAATTCTCAAAATATGTACTTTTTCTATAAAAAAACATGATTTTACAAGAATTTTATTTTCGAATTTTGCCCAGTTTCGAACTTAAGCTAGAGATTCTTAATATAATGCCTATGTGTAAGTTTGAATTGGGAGGCGGGGGACAAAAATATGTAAGATGCATGGACAATTTGAAAACTACACTATAATTATGTGATCGAAGGACCCGAATGAGAAGTGTATGTTACCAGCTTTCTATATTTCAACATTTGTTACTTTCAGAAATTTCATGGTTTTCAGAAGTTACAGAATGTACTGAAAAAACTAGAGAAGTTGATAAAAAAACCATTGTAGAAATGAATTTATTCTTGCAATAGTTAACCTTGGATTGAACATTGCTCATTACACATGTACTGATTGTTTATGTTACTAAATTCATGAAATGAAAATGACATCACAAAGTCATGCATGATTGAATGGGAACAACAAAAACAAATTCACAAGCCAGTCAAAAACATAATTGTCACAATATGCGACAATACTCCATGCAACTTTGTTTATCGGTAACGTGTGGCTGATCTGTGATTTTCTCTTAACTGACTGGCTGAATTGACCTCCACAATATTTACTGAAATATTGTGGAAAGAACAAATTTGATAATGGTATTAAATCACCCATAACACTAGCCCTCAGGGGAGTCTATTTTTCATATTATACTTATCCTCTGTTGACTCAAAACAGAAAACATTCAAATAATTTGAACTATCAAAGAACAATAGTCATTAACTCTATAATTCAGTAGTAAATTAGAACCCATGTAGCGAGATAACATGCGAGCTATTTTCACTATTTATACTTAAGTATTTCTTTAGACCGAATGATTCTGTCGTGGTCGTGTAGAAAGTAGCATAAAAAAATAAAAATAAACATAAAAAGTCAGATAGTAAAAGATAAATATAGAATGATAGAAAGGGCTTTCTAAACGACGGAATAAAATCTTGTAATCTACAATAATTAAGACTTGCACACGACAAGTTAATGACGGTTGTCAGTGTAACCAAACATATAAATCAGTACCAGTATACAGTAAGGCTCAACAACATACTTATTTCACTTTGGATTGGCGTTTTTTAAGCACAAGAAATACATAAACAATTTATTTTTCTCTGTGCATGGAGGCTGCCATTTTATAATGGGAGATAACTCTATTTCAACTGACGGAGTTATCACCTCTTGATGTGATATTACCTTGTTATTAATTATTACAGGTTCTAAGTTTTTTAATGGAATTCATTATGTCGATCACTTTGATGGAAATAAATATGTCATATCTTGGATTCATTGTGTAATCATTGCTGAGAAAAGTTTTTTTTTGTTATTTATAATTTATGTTCCTATGGAAGTATGGAAGGAACATGCAGAATTTTTTGTTTAAGTATGGCATTGTTTTTGTTGTTGTTTAACATGCATGGCTAAGTATCAAAGACATAATGAGAATATGTAATCCTTTGTTATATAATTTCTATTAATATACCTACCAATGATGTATGTTGAATATAACTTGATTTGTATATGTCCTACATATCTAACAGGTGACAGGAAGTTTTGGTTATGCTAATTAAATACTCAATCGATTTTCAGTCCTTTTGATTAAGGTGTATACAAATGAGGTTTTTTTTTTACAAAATTTTGTCTGGATTAAACCTTACTATATGTTTGTGCTTAGTAAGAGGAAACCTCTACTAATTTTAGTCCCATCCAATTAAAGTTTGGACACATATTACTATGAATATATTTCTTGTCTTAAAAACTTGATTTAAAGATATTTTATTGTCAAATATATACAATGGGATTGAACACAAGTTTTACAACTTATATAAAATATATCAATAACTTCAGATCTACTTCTTCTTAAACCTAGCATCTTACAGAAAGATGGTCAATCATAAANGATCACTTTGATGGAAATAAATATGTCATATCTTGGATTCATTGTGTAATCATTGCTGAGAAAAGTTTTTTTTTGTTATTTATAATTTATGTTCCTATGGAAGTATGGAAGGAACATGCAGAATTTTTTGTTTAAGTATGGCATTGTTTTTTTTTTTTGTTTAACATGCATGGCTAGTATCAAAGACATAATGAGAATATGTAATCTTTTGTTATATAATTTCTATTAATATACCTACCAATGATGTATGTTGAATATAACTTGATTTGTATATGTCCTACATATCTAACACGTGACAGGAAGTTTTGGTTATGCTAATTAAATACTCAATCGATTTTGAGTCCTTTTGATTAAGGTGTATACAAATGAGGTTTTTTTGTACAAAAATTTTGTCTGGGTTAAACCTTACTATATGTTTGTGTTTAGTAAGAGGAAACCTCTACTAATTTTTAGTCCCATCCAATTAAAGTTTGGACACATATTACTATGAATATATTTCTTGTCTTAATAACTTGATTTAAAGATATTTTATTGTCAAATATATACAATGGGATTGAACACAAGTTTTGCAACTTATATAAAATATATCAATAACTTCAGATCTACTTCTTCTTAAACCTAGCATCTTACAGAAAGATGGTCAATCATAAATAGTGAAAGACTGACAGTCTGTGAAACCATATTATGTCTCCATTGCATTATGTCCTCATCCAAAGAGGACAAAATCAATAAGGGTCCTCAGTCTGGACCAGATCACATTTACACAAAAACATGTTCCCTTTAAATTCCTATGTTTAATTATCTCCCATAGTTGTGGACATCATGGATTTCTGATTGACAAAATATATTATGTACCGGTAGCTAAGGTCCATAAAATGTCTCCGATGTTGTGATTCTAACGATAATGTAGTAC
The DNA here is from genome assembly GCA_002080005.1 of Gigantidas platifrons. Taxonomy (NCBI): domain Eukaryota; kingdom Metazoa; phylum Mollusca; class Bivalvia; order Mytilida; family Modiolidae; genus Gigantidas; species Gigantidas platifrons. Next base: position 349,247 of record MJUT01031132.1, read on the forward strand.
AGTCAAACTTGATTTAAGCAGCCACTTAAGGGCCGGAAAAACTGGCTGCTTAATAAAGATGACCTGTAATTCAAGGTTCACATTTTTTTAAGTATTACAAATATTCCGGAATTAAAACTGTTTCGTCCCTGCCAAGGCTACTCATCAGGTGGCTTTGCATATATAGGTTCATGTGTATATATATATAATATTGTATGTGGGCCCTAGATTGGTGAATCAATAAACTTTAGACTTATGACTTATTATAAATATTTTTAATAGATGTAGTTGCAATATATTTGTTTACTAGTAATTCCAGCCTATCAGAAAGAATGTGGGTTACACCATTGATTCCTTTGGATGTAAATGACAACCAGAACTTTATATTAAATCTATAAAAAGTAACAATTGTATTTTCTTAGATTTATGATATACTACCAGAAGATTCTAGCTTCTTAGCTAGTAGTCAGTCGTCCATAATGAGTAATCATTTACCC
>MJUT01031132.1:379831-425473 GCA_002080005.1 Gigantidas platifrons
TGACACAGATATTCAAATATACTATGACAAACAGAAGATATCTGTGGTCATATGTGACACAGATATTCAAATATACTATGACAAACAGAAGATATCTGTGTTCATATGTGACCCAGATATTCAAATATACTATAACAAACAGAAGATATATGTGGTCATATGTGACACAGATATTCAAATATACTATGACAAACAGAAGATATCTGCGGTCATATGTGACACAGATATTCAAATATACTATGACAAACAGAAGATATCTGCGGTCATATGTGACACAGATATTCAAATATACTATGACAAACAGAAGATATCTGTGGTCATATGTGACACAGATATTCAAATATACTATGACAAACAGAAGATATCTGTGGTCATATGTGACACAGATATTCAACTATACTATATGACAAACAGAAGATATCTGTGGTCATATGTGACACAGATATTCAAATATACTATGACAAACAGAAGATATATGTGGTCATATGTGACACAGATATTCAACTCTATCTTTTGTACTGTGGTACACACCTTTATTGTATACTATGTACACTCTTACAATAATACCCTAATATATCCATCATACCTCAACTGCTAGATGTAATGGTGTATTGCCAAGTGTATCTCCTAGTCTTGTGTCAGCACCATACACCAGTAACTCCATTATACATTCCCTACGGTTCTTCTTTAACATGATATGTAGTGGGGTGTGGCCTGTGTCACTCATAATGTTAACATCACATCCTAATTTACACAACTTTTCTACAGACTAAAATAAAACACAAAATCATCAAAAAAATTGTTAGTGACTGTCTCAATGCAGACCTAGATTTAAATCGGCTACTGTCAATGTTCAATGTTTAGGAGTTTGATATTTGTCTTAAGAGAGGATGGTGTTGTTGTGGTTGGTTATATTGTAGACCATTCTGGCTTTACATTTTTTCTAGTACGCTATTTAGGCTTTATTAAATATGTTAACCATCTTTTTTTTTCTTCAAAATAACCTTATAATACATGTGAAGTATTCAACATGATAAGAAATAATTATAATACCTTGATCAAAATCATTTACTTTAAATAAAAAGGAACTTCACTAATATTTGAAAAAAATATATATATGGTATATACCTCCCTGTTCCTAGCCCAATGAGCAAGTGTTCCTCCATATTTTTGTTCTTTGGCAAATAACTGGTCTGGAAACTTCTCACACATCAACTCTACATTGCTATAATATCAATCATACAATACATTTGTAGAATGACATTGATAAGTATATGGCAATTAAAATTATGGGAAACCTGTTAATATTGAACCTTGAATAAACTGTCTGTGATGGGAGTTAGAGTTATGGTGTTTAATGCTACTTTCAACAATGTTTCAGTTAAATCCTGGTGGTCAGTTTTATTGGTGGAGTAAACCGGAGTACCCAGAGAAAACCAAAGACCTGCCGCAAGTCGCATAATATTGTATCGAGTACACCTCGCCTAGGCTGGATTCGAACTCACAATGTTTGTTGTGATAAGCACTGTTTTCATAAGTAACTGTCTGTGAAGACTGAACCTAAATAAACAGGATTATTAGATAGATGCATGTGAAATACTGAGATTTCTGTTTGAAAGAAAAACTGGTATTTCACTAAGTGAAACAACAACCTTGATTTAACTTTGCAACGTTACAGTACCAACGTTGTCACAATAAAAACTATCATTGAGGGTTCTAAAATAGTATTTTAAAATGGTTTAATGCCACTGTCAACAATATTTCAGTTATATCGTGGTAGTCAGTTTTATTGGTGGAGGAAACTAGAGTACCTGGAGAAAACCACCGACCTGCCGCAAGTACTAACAAACTTTACCACATAATGTTGTATCGAGTACACCTCGCCATATGCATGATTCGAACTCACAACTTAAGAGGTGATAGGCACTGATTGCACAGGTAGTTGTAAATCTAACTACCATACGATCACGAGCACGACAGCCTTGAAATTTATCATAAGAATTAAATACGTTCACCATTTCAATATTCTACCAGTCTAAATTCTGACCTCATATTATTTGTTTTCAGTGCTATATGTACAGGTAATAGATCACAAGCTGTTACATTGGGCCCTGCCCCAGCATAAAGTAGTTGTTCTACTGCCTCTGATAAACCCTTTTCACATGCCACAAACAGGGCTGTCTGTCCTTTACTGTTGAAGAAATCTTTAATACTGTCTCTATCATACTGGGAAAGAATCTGTTAAAAGAAAGAGGCAAGAAATTATTGTTATTTAAAGGTCAAAAGTAAAAGCTATTAAATTAACCAAAATATGTATCTTAATAATATAACAGGACATCGTTTTGTCATTTTGATGGTAATTGGTGTAATTGTTCATCTGAGAAGTTGTACTATTAACAACATATAAAAATAGGCAATTCATCATTTAATAGTCATCAATGTGACTGACTTCACATATCAAAACAAGATGACTGTGAGCTAATGCTCACATATGATACCCCCGCTGTTCGGCATTAAGGAAGTAGGAATCTGACGAGTCAAAAAACGCTTCCCACGATATGGCATACCTATATGAAGCTTGTGGCGAAATATCAGATTTCTGCCATCAATAGTTACTGAGAAAAATGTGACGAAAAATGAGCATATATATGTTAAATGTGTATAAAAGCCAACTAAGTCGGAAAACAGGAAGTAGGAATCTGACGGATCAAAAAACGCTTCCCACCATATGGGGTACCTATATGAAGCTTGTGACCAAATATCAGATTTCTGCCATCAATAGTTACTGAGAAAAATGTGACGAAAAAGAGCATATATGTTCAATGTGTATAAAAATCAACAAAGTCGGCAAACAGGAAGTAGGAATCTGATGGGTCCAAAAACGCTTCCCACGATATGGCATACCTATATGAAGCTTATGACCAAATATCAGATTTCTGCCATCAATAGTTGCTGAGAAAAATGCGACGAAAAATGAGCATATATAAAAGCCAACTAAGTCGGCAAAAAGGAAGTAGGAATCTGACGAGTCAAAAAACGCTTCCCACGATATGGGGTACCTATATGAAGCTTGTGACGAAATATCAGATTTCTGCCATCAATAGTTGCTGAGAAAAATGCGACGAAAAAGAGCATATATGTTCAATGTGTATAAAAATCAGCAGTCTGCAAACAGGAAGTAGGAATCTGATGGGCCCAAAAAACACTTCCCACAATATGGGTTACCTATATGAAGCTTGTGACCAAATATCAGATTTCTGCCATCAATAGTTGCTGAGAAAAATGTGCATATATGTTCAATGTGTATAAAAACCAACTAAGTCGGCAAACAGGAAGTAGGAATCTGACGGGTCCAAAAACGCTTCCCACAATATGGCATACCTATATGAAGCTTGTGACCAAATATCAGATTTCTGCCATCAATAGTTGCTGAGAAAAATGCAACGAAAAATATCTTGGGACGGACGGACGGAAGGACGGACAGAGGTAAAAGAGTATACCCCCTCCCCCTCCGGGGAGCGGAGGTATAAAAAACAAATACAAGAAAAATGTATATAACCACATGGCTTCAACCAAGAAATGATTTATTGAATAGGTAGGACAATTCAATAAAATTAAAAGTAAATAGATAATTTACAAACTTTACAAAATTAGACCAAGCTTTGGCCGGGGATGAAATTTAAGAAGCTACAACATGGAATATTCTATCAAGTACAAGCATGTCAATAACTGTAATATTTTAAACATCGGAGGTATACTGGTTAGCATGCTTGCTTTGAGTGCAGTAGATCATGGATTTGAGTGCCTGTCTGGTCAAACCAAAGTCTATAAAACTGGTATTCATTGTTTCTCCTCTAAGCATGAAGTATTAAGGAGAAAGATCAAAGACTGCTTGGTTCTGAATCAATATAATGTGTCTGAGCTGAGCAACATGTTTACTCTTAGACTGTTGTTTCAGTGAGCTAGCACTATAAAAATCCAACTAAGAGTATTGGTCTATTACAAATCAGACATCATAATCATCTCACCGAATGTAACTTGTTCTCGCAATGATATCTTTGGCATTAAACAGTAATCACTCACTCACTTAAATATAATCTTATAAAACTTCTTTTTTATTTAAAACCCTACAACAGTTTTCAAACACTAACACAACTCGGTGCATGTATTTAGAATTTAGCAGAACATCGCAACATTACTAAATATTGTAAATACGCTTCTTGCAAAATACAAATATTTTCCAGTGTTATTCAACTCTTATATCTTATACACTCAAAACTTCAGCTGATTTGATGGCTAAAATTGTTTGTGTAATTAACAAGAACTACTTACAGGGATACATTTTGGGTGATATTTGACAGCATAATGATAGGCAGTTTCTCCACTGTTATCCTGCATGTGTAGAGAAGCTCCATTCTTTAATAACTGTTCAGTACATTGTACCTGGCTACCTCTTATGGCAATCATTAAGGGTGTGGCTTCTGTTGTAGTTGTCTTGTCATTTATTTTACTGCAGTAATTTATATTAAAAAATTAGTTATCATCATCTGCTTGGGTCATAAATAACATATAATTACCATATCCCAAAAATAATGTCTTAAGCTGAATTAATGCTGCTTAGTAAATTTTCAAACTATCCATAAACTGACTGTAAATATGGAATTAACTTAATATTTTCTGGAAAACGACTTTTTTTTTAATTACATTAGACATCGTCTGTTAATAACTGTGACCATACCCCAATCCCAGAGGGTGTGCCGGGGGTAGAATAGGCACCAGGTTTCTCCGTCCTAGAGGTACTAGTCCTCTAAAAGGGGCCAACCTCGCAGGAACTCCGGTGTATAGAAATGGGACCGAGAGCTTCTCCGTTGGCTTGAAGGGGAATCCGTCGGTTGTGCGGGATGTATTCACAGCCAACTGGTCCTTCGGATGAGACGCAAATAAAACTGAGGTCCCATGTTGAGAGATTGCCACCCTCTTCGCACGTTAAAGAATCCAGTGTAACAGCTCATGTGGTCCATAGAAGACCTGTTGCACTGGCTAAATACTCCGTCCCTACCCATCCCCTTTCCTTGTTTCGAGTCCCGTGGTGCTTAATTTTTTTCTCTCGTCCTGAATATAGCTGAAAAATTGTTCGCTGGACGTTAAACATCAATCAATCAATCAATCAACCTAAAATTTCACACCTTCAAAATTCTATTTTTATAAAGATTTACAAAAAATTTACAAGACGTTTTTTACGGTAAAAAATGGGAATCAATTTAATATTTTCTGGCAAACCTGCTTTTTTTTTTTATTACAATAGGCATCTGTCTGTTATAAACAAGTTATGACCATAATACCCCATTTTGTATAAGTATACTTCACTGACTAACAAAAATAAGACGTTTTTTTACCTTAAAATGTCTGGTTGAATGAAAAATTCATACAATCCTAGAAAAAATACACTTCACTGACTAACAAAATTATGACATTTTTTACCTTAAAATGTCTGCTTGGGTGAAAAATTCATACAATCCTAGGTATGCTGCTATGTGTATAGGTGTCCATGAAGGGTGTTCTCTGATAGCGTCTGTCGCCTTCTGTAGATTATTTTCTAGAAATAGTGAGCTACTTCTGGCAATGAGGACATTAAGTCTAGAGGAAATCAATCCAAACTGAGCAAAGGCCTCGCCATCACCTGTTAAACGGAACAAACTAAAAGTAGAAAAAATATTTATTTCAATTACCGGTAATGTAAAATAAAAGTACAATGTATTGCTTAATACCTATATAGAAGAAACCTATATACAGTCAAACCTATCTAGTCCGACATGCCAAGGGACCAGGGAAATGTGTCGTATTGTACAGGAAGTCAGAATACTCAGGTTTTATTTTAGTCAACAGAAATACTTTCGGACCACAAATTTTTGTCAGATGTCACAGGATGTTGGAAAACTCAGGTGTCGGATTGCACAAGTTCCACTGTACTTAGTAAAATCTAGATGTGTTTTCAACATGAAGTTAACCCAGAAAGGCACGAAACATAATTTCAACGTTGAACATATGTTGATACAATGTCTCTACGTCATATCAAAATTATTTTAACATTGAAATGACAATGTTGCCTATTGGGAATAAGTGATCAAAAATTTGGAAATGTAATCTTTGCAACATTGTCATATTATTATTTCCCTTGCATTTCATCCTTCACTATCACTCTGCATAAAATGTTTTATGAAAATAATGCTCCTTTGGCTTAAGCTAAAATCTCCAACAAACTATGGCTGCCATGAATTATTTCTTAATCATATAATATAGTTTTTATTACAAGCACATGGTCCAATATCAGTGTTGGTGTAGTGTTAGTTCCCAAGGGTTTTATCAACCCAAATAGACAGAACTTCAGTACTGACTGACATGAAACTACCAGAAATGTATCCTATTTAAAAAATTAAATGGATATTAGATAATAGAAATAAATTAATAACCAAGTTTATCTCTTTCAACCATTGATAGTTTTTGGTTGTCAGTTTGAATATTTTGGACTTTTTTTCCTGACCTTCAGTGATGGGAACTTAAATTTGCCTTTCCTACTACAATGTATTTGTGTTTAACCATCACTGATGAAATTAATTACAGAAATGAACATCTTGTGCATTATATTAATATTTGTTTATATTCTTTGTTCATCAAAACAAACAAAATAATAGTAATAGATTTTACCCAAAATATTTAAGCAAAAGTCAGAGTTTAAAGAACTTGCACCATTTTTTATAATCCTCAAAACATACCTCCACATTTTAACTGGAGTTGATGTACCAACAACAACACAATCATAACAGCCATGTTTCTTGTACAGAATCAAGTGTCCCTCTTCTGAACGCTTTGACATACTAAAACAGAAGACATTAAAAATCAGATAAAATCATAGCAGCCATGTTTCTTGTACAGAATCAAGGATCTATTTCTTTCAACCTTATAAATACTGAGATATATTACATAAAAAATCATATAAAAATATACTGGACATATTTCTGGTCTAGAACCAAGAGCCCAACTTCTATACACTTAAACATACAGAGACAACGGGTAATTATAAGTCAGTTAAAATGAAAGAAGTCATGTTTCTTGTTTAGAATCAAGAGTTCTTGACTCCATCCTCTACAAGTTTAGACTTACTGAAATGGTTAAATCACAGTACAAATGATGTATACCGGTAGTTCATATTCGACAAGAAGACTTTAACATATAGATATTTAATATACATACTAATGTTTTACTACATTGCCTGATATTTATTTGAATTATCAATATTTAGTAAAGTGTGCTAACCAGTAAATATATAAAAATAAACCTGGATAGACGATAAAATTGGACAGTCTCTCATGTCCATATCATTTCTTACTAATTCATTGACCTGCTTCAATTCCATACCAAGAATTGGCCTGATATTTAGATTTCATCATATTTTTTTCAATTGTTTAATCTAAACATTTATCTGTTTTAAAGAAAAATTTTATTTTAAGATGTGTTGATTTTAGACAACTTTGACCTTGGACATAATGTTCCTTAAGCATTATACTAGAAACTATTACTTGCTTACGTTTTATAGTCCTCAATCTTGACATTTTGTACTGAATAGGGACTAATACTGGCTCCAGCTACATCAACTAGTCCTTTAAAACTGTCAACAATATTTCTAAACATTTCTCTTCTTACTTTGTCTTATTCTTTTAAACCTTAAATAACAATTAGAAAAATGTAATGATCTTGTTTTTATCGTCCCCCGTGACATGAGATTAACATGATGGGTGCCACTAGTGGAGCAGGAACTGCTTACTCTTCTGGAGCACCTGAGTTCACCCCCGGTTTTTATTGGGGTTCGTGTTACTCAATCTTTAGTTTTATATGTATGTTGTTTTATAGATCGTTGTTTGTCCCTTTGTCCTTTTTCTTCTGGCCATTGTGATGTCTGTCCTTCGTTGATTTATGGATTCTGATTACCCCTTTGATATCTTCAAACTCTTCTTGACAATAAATTCTATACTAGATGAAAATAATGTGCATAGTAACTTGCTCCTTGCCTGGAAGGCACTCTATATAAATTTTCATTGGTTAAAATTTTCACAATGTGAGGAAATAACAAAGAAGTTAATAAAGGCCATTAGAAGATTTTTTTTTCATTTTTTTCATCCGGTAGCTATATATTGATGAAGAACAGAACTATCAGGCATGAATTTGAAACAGGACATCGTTCAGGACCTATTTGTATTTATTTACACATACTGGTGTCCAACACAATTTCCAAATCGGATGATGTTTGTGTCATTCAACAGTAACACAACGGGTGCCACCAGTGGAGCAGAAATTCTTCTAAGATATTTACAACCTTTATGCAAAACAACCATGAAATCACATCATTTTATCATGTAAACGAAAACATGTGATTGACAGAATGACAGACAGAAAGTCAGATAGAACCCTCAGCTATATCTCCTTCCTTTACAATTACACAAGGGGATCAAAATGTATACCTGTACATGTATGTACTTTTTTTCATCCCCCATCAAAAGTGTTCTTAGTGAGTGTGATCGAAATTGACATTGATGGATAGTTTAAATGAGATTTTTTCACTTTGAAGAATAAATTTAGTGAAAATATGTCAAATGTTTATGTCTCACTCTGGAAGCCAACATGATGTTTATGAGGTAAAGACATCAAATACATGTCACATAATTCAAATTTATGTCATATTTTGATCAATATATAATAGGTCTTTTGAAATTAGGAGATAACTATTATATTTGTATTTAAAGCTTTGAAATCATCAATCTTGCTTTTATTGTCACAATATATGTTTTCCTAGCTCTGCTATACGCTGCTAGGTAAACCCATTTTGTGACAATAAAACCAGCAATTGACATTAGCAAAGTTTTAGAGAAATATGTTTATCTCCTAAGTAACCAGCTGTTTTGTCCTGAATCCTTTTGTGCTGGGCTGTTTTGTCCTTGATACAAAAAAACATGTAGATGATAACAGATAATAAGTTTTCTGTTGAAATAAATGAAAGATGTGAGCAAATGAACATATGTACATGTATAACAAAAAGAATTTACATATGAAAAAAGATGTCATTACTTACAAAATATAAATATTGAGTTAAAGAACTTACAATACATGAATAAAAATGACTGCCCTTTCAAATGTAAATTGATTACATGTATAGAAAATGGACTATGATTAGTTAAAATTGGTTTTGATTGCCTGTAATTTGCACAAAACTTAGTCTTGTCGTGAACTACATGTACATCAATTACTATTGTTCAATTCAGAGTGATAGAGATACATGTATTATTTACTCATGTGGCATTCTCCAAATGTATAATATGTAATTTATATATGTAATGTGTAATGTTTTCAATAATGTGACACCTGAATGAAATAGACCAGTCAAAAAGAGGGGGGGGGTTTAAGTTAGGGTTTTGGTGTTTAATGCCACTTTCAACAATATTTCAGTTATATCGTGACGGTCAGTTTTATTGATGGAGGAAGCCGGAGTACCCGGATAGAACCACCGACCCTGGGCAAGCAACTGGTAAACTGAATGTATTTGAATATAAATATTAATATTTCTAGTAACAAAGATTTTACGCATATAAGTAGAATGTATTTGAATGAATTTGAATTTGAAATCGGTGTTTAACACCACTTTCAGCAATATTTCAGCTACATCATGGTGACCTGTTTTAGTGGTGGAGGAAGCCGGAGTACCTGGAAAGAACCACCAACCCTGGGAAAGCAACTGGTAAACTGAATGTATTTGAATATAAATATTAATATTTCTAGTACGAATAATAAATATGACTAAATTGGAGTCTGCCACACTCATAATCACTAACCAGAGCAATGACAGTGACAGAGTTGACTATTACATTGTATTTACATGTGTGACTTAAGGGATCATCTTGTGAATTTGAGATTATACAAGATCAAAGTAATTAATTTAATACCTTGTGTTTTTTAATCAGGTATAAATTTCAGAATTAGATCGAACAAAAAACTACCAAAGCCATCTTATACATCTGAAGATAACCTACAAATAGATTTCAAATGGTGATAAACATTAATTTATTGAAATACTGTACAGTATTAATGGCAAAAATATCAACAAATATGCTTAGAAACATCAAGAGTGAAACAACCCATCGTGAACCCTATAATAATGCTATGCTGTTAAAGATGATACATTCAATCTGGCAATATATTACCCAGTTACAATTCAGATAAAGCAAATTGAAACAATACAGATAATATTCCATATGTAGATATCTGTAATAAAACATACAATCAAACCTGTATTAAGAGGTCACCTTTAGGACAAAGAAAAAGTGGCCTTTTTAAGACAAGTGACCTCTTAAAAGAGGTTCTATTCATATGAAATTTCTATGACAGGACAAAATGAGATCTATTAATACAGGTCACTGCTTATTAGATATGACTGCATGGTCATGCTTGACTAGTTTAAAATTATTTTATAAACAATAAGGCAGTTGCCTCTAAGTCAGACATGTCCCTAATGTCGGACATCTTTGCTGGCTAGTTCAGATTTTTTTCCTGTTGTTTAATTATTTTGCATCCAAAAGACAAATTTACAACAGACGTAACTGAATACAAATGTGTAGTCATCTGTCATCGGTAAATGCTTGCACGATTTATAGTGCTCCTGAAAAGAGGTGAGATTTGGAGCATAACATTTGCCATTGGCTTGAATATCATGTCCCACATAAGGACGAATTAACAGGTCTTGAACATTTTAACCCCATCAATACATTCTTTAACAAAACAAATATAAAATAGGTTTATATTAAGGTTTAATGTTTGATTGAAAACATGTGCTAATTTAATACAAATAAAGATATTTTAGATTCGCTTTACTATCGTAGATTTTGATTTGTCCATGTGAATGGCAAATGTGTCCGTTTCTGAAAATGTTTAAAAGAGTTAAATGAACACTCATAGAAAGTCTTGAAAGAATTGTTAGGGGTTTTCTTGAATCTAAACACCAGTAAAGAAATCAGAAATGTTTATCATATTTAGTTTAAAACATACAATGTTTGTATTTTTATTAATTAATTCAACATAACATTACAATATTGAACTACATGTATATAACTAGTTCTTCAGTACTGTGAAAAATGACAGCAGGGTCATTTTTTGTTAAATTTATTAATAAATATGTATGATATTAAAATCTTTGTGTGTTTTTTATGATGTCTATACACATGTGCAATTCACAAAACAATCTCAAGGTTTTCTAACACCTACAGCAAAACTTGAAGTCTCTGAACAGGTAATTATCATCGTTTTTTTTATTGAAAGATGTGACATTTTTTCCAGGTAAGTTATGAATGATTTACTATATTTATGGCTTCTTGTTACAATAATATTTTTATTATAATTCTAAAGTTTATTAGTGTAGAAAATCATCAGTATCTATGATTGGATTGCAGAATCAAAGTTATAGTCACAAAATGGTGTCAAAAATTGGAATTATGTTCGTATCACATGGTGTCCTTTTTAAGGGTTAAACGGTTATCCTACCAGAAAGAGAAATGTATTTTCTATTCACGTTATTATTGTTTTGTCTCATCACAGATTATGTTTTCGAAACGAAGTAATAAACATAATGCAGGTTATTGACACGAATTCTTAATTTTTTATGCTTTAAGGTCAGGATAAAACTTGGTGTCCAGTTCGTTACGAATGTGAAACGATGCGGTCTGTACACACTGAATTCGTTCCGATAAAAACACATTATTCTGGAAATCCTCCTTCTACGTGTTTATTTAAAAATAGCGTAATTTGCATAATAGGTGTCGCTTTTGTGTGTGATAAGATGGCAACGACCATCGTGTCTCTGGCCTGCAGACGTCGTTACGAACGTCAGGTACAGGAAAGTAACAGCTTTACTGGTTGTTTCTCTTAAATTCTAATGAACATGGGTGTCTTTTCGCAGAATTATTAAGTAGATATGACAATTTAATGAACGATTACAGAGAAAAAACGAAATTTCAGTACACTAATTGTGAGAAACTGTACTTCGAGTTGCGTTGATCTTTTAGTGTTTACCGTGTCTCATGATACGAACAAAATAAAAATATTGTTCCGCGGTCTGTAAATTTATTAAGTAGGATTATATCTGTTTACAATGTGCAATGTTTTAGATTTAAAGTTAAAAGATTTAACATGGTGCTGAAACATTTTTATTTGACATTTTCATTTTCTTCCAAGTCTTCTAATATTAATATGATATCATTCAAATGTTTTGAATTTTATGTAAGTAACGGTGTCCCATAATATTGTTGGAAAAATATCAACATAAAGACATAATATAAGGGCAAGTATTTGCGATTCATAAGGTCTGTTGTTAAGCAATTGTAGTGATTATCCTAAAGGAATCAACTCAACTGGATCACAAGGAAAAATAATCTCCATGGACACAATGTTACGTACATAATCTGCACGAATACTGGTGCTTTTAATGTAGGGTGATATAAAATGAATGACACCTTTATCTTCAAAACATTTTTTTTGGATGTGGTGATACTTAGGCCTTTTAAAAACACAAAACCTTTCACATTATTCAGTTGTTTATTATTTAAGTCTTAAGTCACACATACAATTCCATGATTGAAGAACTGGTTATATACATGTATGATACATAATACAAAGTAATTAATAAGATTGGGAAACAAGTTGCTAGAACTTACATTAATCCCTATCATATTTACAATAAAGTCTACACGACTCTGACTTGTAATAACAAAAGGTGTCCGACTTAAGGGCAAACTTCCCTACTAGTAAATAAATATGCAATATTTTTTTCTATTTTCTTTAGTTTGAATTTTGTATGTGTATCATATTCATTACAGGATGGCTATAGGGTCATGGCAGTTTCACTAATGCATGGAATGTATACTTGCAAGTTATGTGATATCTAATTCAAAAAATAATGGGTTGGAGAAATCAATAGGTAGTATTGCATTCAGAAATATTGTAATTTGAAAGTTAATGTCTTTCAAAAAAAAATTTTGATCAGTTTATATTTTTGACATTTCTTGCATTGGAAGCTTGTTTTTTTTTCTTCCCATTGATCTGATATATAGAATTATATAATATTGATGAATTTATACAGTGTCTAGTGCAAGTGTGTCATGACGACATGAGTAACAACTTTCACTGCATTCAGTGGTGTTCACTAATTAGACAAACCCAATGACAAAGTTATTTCTATATTTTACTGTGATCCAACATTTTACCACATAAACATTGTAACCTTTCCCAAGTTCATTATAATCATGACGTTTTATAATGTAAAATAATATATCTCCGACCTCGTTTTAAGTCGACCGCGGATGATCTAACCAGGAAATCTATGTTAATGTATGGTGGGTTTTTTTTAGTAAACACTATATATTTGTAATATTTTGTTAATATTTTGTTTATCTAAGATATGTCAACACAAATGAAAGTATTAAATTTCACATGAAAATATTGATATATGCTTTGATTGGTTGAATACACAAATACCTCCTTAATTAGCATGATTTAAATAGTTTTACATGATCGGATGATCTCTCGGATGTTCGCTTTCGCTTTCGCTTTCGCACACAAATATTAACCTTTGCGGATGTCAAAACGTTTACATGATCATGATGTAGAAATATTAGAAGAGTAAAACCCAATTCTGTACCAATCACGAAAAACATGCGGATTGATCGCCGTGATCTACATCAGTATATCAGGATAAGTTACATGAATTAAAAATTCCACATTAATAAGTGAGAAGGTATGTCTGGAACTGGAATGGATAACATACCGGTTTTATATATCCTGCTTGAACAATGAATAACACAAGCTTACAAATACAAAATTATGTACTCTAAGATTCAAACATGATGGTCGAATGGGGTGAAACTATGGTTTGGTGATCAAGTTTTTACTGCCATAAGGAAAAGAAACGGTTGTTTTTATGTTTCGATAATATTGTTTTCAATCACGAAAAAAAAAATGTTTCGTAGAATTTCTAACCATTCATGTATTACTCAGGGGCGGATCCGCCCCTGTATTGCTCATATAGCATTGACCAGTAGCTACATACTTACTTAGCATTGACCAGTACCTACAGAGTACACTAACTATTGATTAATCATTTCCTACTTGATCGAGGACCGTCGTGGTAGTGGTGATATTGTAGCTGGATTTACAGCGGCTACCTGTGCAATCAACCTATCACCACTGAAGTTGTGAATTCGAACACCGTTCATGAATGGCGAGGTGTACTCGATACAACATTATGTGGTAAAGTTTGTCAGCGACTTGCAACAGGTCGGGTTTTTCTCCGGGTACACATCCGCTGCAGTATAGCTTAAATATTGTTGAAGGTGGCGTTAAACACCATAAACCCATCCACTAAGGACTACTTGATCACGAAAATCGCGAGTGTCACTAGATACTAGTAATTATAAATTTGATACCTTCCAACACAAACCTTTTTTTATTTCATTAGATAAGATATCTACTTTTTTAACTGTTTTCTTTCACGCATAATTAACATTGCATATTACAGGGGCGGATTCAGGGGGGGGGGGCACCCCTAAATTGGAAAAAAAATATGTTTTTTTTGGGGTAAAATCATGATTTTTCACACGAAATACCCCGCTCGGCGCCATTATTTTAAGAGCGCCCCTCCAAACTTGAAATCCTGGATCCGCCTCTATATTACATCTCTCCTTCAGAAATCAAGCAAAGTAAACATACCGGGGTATATCCATGGTGGCGGTAGTATTTCAGTGACTGTACAGTTAACCATGAAATATCCGTGAAATATCGTATATTTTTTCAGAAATACAGAGTAATGTTCTGGTTTTGTTTCTTTCTGTAGGAAGAATCTCAATGGAAAAATTCTATCTAGATTTCATATTGACCTTGTGTAACATTTCAGTGATATAGGTAACAAAAGAGTTCAAAATTACTATAAAAAAAAAGAAAACAAAAAGAATAATTGCTAAAGGTAGTAGTAGCCCATTGGTCAGGGACCAAGCTCCAGTATGGGAACATTTTTCTCTGGGAATATCTCATAGTACACAAAGTCGAAATTTGCTAATGCTTACTTTCTTTTTTTACTTCTGATTTACCATTATTTACGACAGATCACATCTTTAAAATTTCACGGTAAACGAATATGTGTTTTGTATTTTATAAGTCTATTCCTTGACTCAAATAATGCAAACACTCTCGACATTTTGAAAAGAAGCATAAACAATTTCAGAATATGCACTAATAAATGTAAACTCTATTTTTGTTTTAAATCAACATTTCTGCAACATACCTGCCACATTCGTTACAATTAAATCGATGTCTTACCTCTCCTGGGGTCAGTACAAAATGGTTGGATATAAATAGCCAATGTAAATAACATAACACTAATATGGCGAAATGTTAACATTAACAATTCGTCAATATATTTCTAATTTACAATGACAAACATGCGATTCTCTAGAGTCAAAAAGTCGCCAGCTAACCTCGGAGTGATAAATTTTATATGGTATATGATCATTTGGTAGCTTATATTGAACGTTGTATGTCTTATTAAGTTTTGATAGTCATTTAGCATGAACTGTACCACCCAATGTTGACAATGTTGAATTTCCATTCGGCATTACATTCAATTTTCATTAATCTTAATTGTACACTTCTGATCTTTGTAGTTCCTATAGCAAGACCCAAGCACATAATACATATTATCAGCCTTAAAATGGGAGACATTGACATTTAAAATGTAGTGAATCAATTGTACGGTGAAAATGGGAGACATTGACCTTTTAAATGTCAATGTCTCTCATTTTAAGGCTGATAATATTTTTGTGCGAACTTGATTGCATAAAATTGTATTGTTTTGTGTGCTTTTTAAACTCAATGCGTTGACCGATATAAGTTGATCTGTGTGTTTATTAATTTTTTGTGTAGCTATAAATAAATTTCATTCATAACTACGATTTCCCCATCGTACAACAGGTTAAAATGCCGACTAAAGCTAATAAAAAGATCTCATTTGAGGTCAGTGTAGCTATAAACTTCATTCATAACTACCGTCCTACAACAGATTTTCTGTTTACACATCGGCTGTTAAAATGCCGACTATAGCCAATGAAAAGATCTCATTTGAGGTCAAGTTCGTACAGTATTTATTCCCCATGTCATAATTTACAGAAACGTGCCGTGTGGACTACATTTGTTATCTACGTTTTTGTTACCTCAAATTGCAAGGATTGGTTGATTTTGATTTTTGGTGTTTAACGCCACTTTTAGCAATATTTCAGCTATATCATGGCGACCAGTTTTAGTGGTGGAAGAAGCCGGAGTACCCGGAGAGAACTACCGACCACGGACAATCAACTGGTAAACTTTATCACTTGCGGCTGCGAGTCAAGTGCACCTTTTTTGTAATTTACAAAGCTGGGCACGAACCCACGCCATATTGGTGATAGGCTTGTATGAATTGTTGGGTAATCCAACTACCTAACTCACTGAGCCATTCGGGCCCTCAAATTGCAAGGAATAATGTTGGGAAAATGGACATGGTCGCAATTTGAAGGTTTTGTAATGATCTAATGTTATTGCCTATGGTAGTATAAATTTAAGTTTAAATTTGAGACCACAGGATTAGATTCCAATAGATGTCATGGTAGTTGGATTTACAACTATATATGCAATCAGTGCCTATCACTACTAATGTTGTGTGTTCGAATTCCACCCAGGCGAGGTGTACTAGATATAACATTATGTGATAAAAGTTTGTCAGTGATGTGCGGCAGGTCGGAGGTGTTTTCCGGGTAGTCCGGTTTCCTCCACCAATAAAACTGACCGCCCCAATATACTAGTATATTGTTGAAAGTGGCATTAAACACCATGTATCTGCTCTTCTGCAGTACTTGAATTCACTGTTTTTCAGTTTTCTGTGTAGTGTTTTGTAGATCATTGTTTGTCCTTTTGTACTTATTCTTTTGGCAATTGTATTCTGTCATTCATTTCTGGCTAACCCTTTGGTATCTTCAACCTTTTTTCGTGGATCTTTTCATCTCAAAGGTTTATAGTTCTGTTGGGAACATAGAGGACAAACCTAGGATAATTGTTCACCCAGAAAAAATAGTTCCTCTGTGAAAATTTAGATATTCCACAAGTCTTTCATCAACTGCTCAAGAATTCTTTTAACTTCTGTGTTTTCTTAATTTTCAAGTGGATGTGGATCCTCTAGCTATAGGTCGCCATGACATTCAACCCCTTCAGATCTTTGTGAACCAAACTGTCAAGATTGTGAAGTTTCAATTCCTATTTTTTGCTTCACTTTCTCACATAGATTGGTGGATTCATAGAGAAAATGTTCTGAAAGAAGTGGCATTGTCACAACCAATTACAGTGGAACCTGTCTAATTCGACACACCAAGAGACCAGTGAAATGTGTTGTATTGTACAGGATGTCGGAATACTCAGGGTTTTCTTAGTTAACTGAAATACTTTGGGACCTTAAATTTTTGTCGGATGTCACAGGATGTCGGAAAACTCGGGTGTCGCATTGCACAGGTTCCACTGTATACCCATAAAACAATCTTATGTTTTCTGTGTAGTGTTTTGTTCAGATGAGAGCTGTCCTACTAGAATTTCAATTTTTCAAGACTCTTGTTTTCGAATGCATATGTGCTAGCAAAGACCAATAAAACTGTAATGAGCTACTTGAGAAATCAAGGCTTGACTCATTGTCAGGCTCGGCTTCTTCTTTACATGGACATTCTACCTTTTTCTTCAGTATCATATTCATCTGGTAGTCGGACATATTCCAGGGACCTTGTGTCCTAGCAGATGCTATGGCTGGAAAGATTTCGTCTGGACCTCATTTAAACCAGTTTGAATCACAAACTGGAAACCTTTGTTGTTAAAATCATTGTGTATCATTATCGAATGAGATTTAACACTGTGGAGGACAGTTTACACGTGACAAAAGATAGCTGAAAACCACAACCAAACCATGATAATAACGTACGTTATTTAAGAAAATGCAATTTTATTCTTATTAAATCTGAACTTTTTATATTGAAATATACATCATTGTATAAGGGAGTCATTGTAGAATATCACCATACCATTTACACATCATCAGATATTACAGTTCCCTGAAACATTCATGCAACTAGCTTACTGACAAAAGTCTTCGAATGTTCTTACAAACTGTAAGACTTATTGGAATTTAGTTGGTATTGTTATGTTCTACAGTTAATGCCCCATATGTTAATGTATGTTTCGATGTGAAATCGTTTGATTTTAGAAGAATTTTTACGCATTTTCTTAAATAATGTACGTTGTTTCTATGGTTTCAATGTGGTATTCAGCTATCTTTTATCACATGTTCCTCCACAGTGTTTAATGTAAAGCTGAATAATTGGTATTCAGTATATAAGGGGGATAACTCCAGAATGTAAAAACATTAATGTCAAAAAATCTAAAATGCTCCCTGACCCAATCACTAAATTTGAAATGATTTGCTTAAGGGAACTAAAGTTATTGAGCAGGAACCAAATTTGGGATGTATTGTATGTATTTACATACGCTTAGGCAAAGGTACGGAAAGCAATTATAAGGACATAAAACTGACTGCCACAATATAACTGAAATATTGTTGAAAGTGGGTTTTAACAGCATAAACCAAACCAAAACCAAACATGCTACTTATACCTAGCACCTGGCATATAAAAAAAAGTTATTTTGTTAATTTTTACTCAGTACATTGATTGGTGGTTTGTGTTACATCATTTCAGCTGCATTGCAACAATATAATGACAAACACTTCTCGTGGTGGGTGGAGCCGGGGTCCATAGAGAAAAGTACCTTGTAAACTTTGTCACTTAAGGTACAAATCAGTTATATTATACCTTATGTGAGCTGGGTGTGAACCTTACTGTATTGGATAAGCATTATTGGTTATTACAGAGTTATTAATTTTAAATATAAAAAACAGGATATACACAGTTGCATACAAAAAATATTCCTTAAAGTAAAAATAAATTAATTATATTTTTCATAATCAAAATTCTGCCCTTTCCTCATTCAGTATTTACCACCATATTTTTAGAATAGCAACACCATGAGTGCCCTACCAGAGCATCAGAGTTCACCTCCCTTTTAGTGGGGTTCGTGTTGCTCAATCTTTAGTTTTTTGTGTAGTGTTTTGTAGATCATTGTTTGTCTTTTTGTCTTTTTTTAAGACCATTGTATTGTCTTCCGTTGATTTACCATGGTTTCTACTTACAACTTTGTTATCTTCAAACAATTCTTATGGAATTTTCAGATGAAAAAAAAATGTACTATATTTTTGATTAACTATATTATATCTATAAGGATTAACAAGAGATGGATTTGATAGGGATATACAATAAAGTTTTGTAGTCTACTCATCAATTTAATACAATGATCCAAAACAAAAACATGGCAACTTAATAGACAAGAAAGATGGTACAACAACATCTCCCACAAATAAAACAACAGACAAAATATTGTAATAAATATTATTTACAGTGATCACAGTCGGTTATAACATTTACAATAATTCTTAGTTTAAGTCTGTTTAGTGGGTGATTTAACTGTGATAGGAACATTGTCTTGATTATTAAGTTGATCTTCAGAAGCATTCGGTGTTGGAGTATCCCAGCCTGGCATCTTTTTGTCCCAGAATTGACTAACTTTATCTTGAATGCCACCAGTTTCTTCCCGCCATTCTCTCTGCCACTGTCGTAATTCTTGTACTTCAGATTCTCTCCGTATCTGTTAGTAATATACAAAAAAAATAATAATTTTTTTTTCTCTAATAAGTAATACATGTAATAGCAATTATAATATAAAATGACTTTCCTAATAAGTTATACCAAATCTTTTAGAATATTCATCAAATATACAATCCAATGTAGTTGTTTAATATTCCTAGTTTGTGATTGGACAATGCTGTAATTTTCACGGTATCAATTCCACGGTTGAAATATCATGAGATATTTTTAGAATTTTACCGATTACCGCTTACGTCATCTTGTCAATAATGTGGCAATACACATAATTACATTAGAATGGATATCACTGTATTGTATTTGAAAATTTCACAGCATCAATTGTCGATTTCATGGTCGCAAATATCCATTTACTGGCTACGCTAACATGTCCCCAGTAAACTCAATTTGCCACCATAAAATCTCCAATTGATGCCGTGAAATTTTCAAATACAATATAGTTATCTCCTAAATCTAATACTATTAATTTGATTAAATATTTTACAAAAGTAACTCTAAAAAAACATGCATCTATTATGTCATACAACTCATTAAACTGTAACTACTATTCAAATTTCATCTCAATTAGTGGGAAAATGTGGCTTTATTTGCTCTTTATGTGTGTTTTACCTCTATGTTCTATTTATAGTAACAGCAGTCATGTTGGTTAGGGCAGGTTCATGGGGCACATTTTTAATAGGAATACCCCAAGGATCGTTCAGGCCAAGTTCAATTAAAATTGGCCCATTGATGTCGAAGGGCAATATTTTTTTTTTAAGTTTATGAACGAAAACAATATTACAGACATTGGTAACGGATGCCAAGTGATGGCAAAACCTCACATGATGTTTAATATTTTTCTAAAATAACAACTATTTTTACATTGTAGTAGAAAGTGTTCTTGATCTTCAGCAAGATGAACTAGAGGCTCAGCACTGAGCTGAGCCTGTGTCGCTCACCTTGCATTCTGCTCTGAAGAAACTTAATACAGAACATTCCATAGCATATAGGGGTGGGGTATGACCCCCGGGGCCTGAGCTATAAGGCATTTAATTTTCCTAGTCACCCTGATCATAAATATATATGGTTTAGGGGTGGGGATCTCAACAATTAAAAAGTTCACTTCAGGTATTGAGTCGGGTGTGACTCCCTGGGGCCTGAGCTATAAGGCATTTAATTTGCCTAGTCACCCTGATCATAAATAAATATGGTTTAGAGGTGGGGATCTCAACAATTAAAAAGTTCACTTCAGGTATTGAGTCGGGTGTGACCCCCCGGGGCCTGAGCTATAAGGCATTTAATTTGCCTAGTCACCCTGATCATAAATATATATGGTTTAGGGTGGGCATCTTGGTCACATTTTTTTATACAGATTCATTTTAACTGTATTATACTAAACAAATGTTAATATTTAAATTAGAGTTATCTCTCTTTCCACAGAAAAACAGATTTTTTAGAAAGCATACAATCATAAACATGAATTGCCTGTGGCGGCCATGTTTGTTAATGGATCGGGACGAAATGAGCAATCTTTATAGAGGACTTTCCATAGATGCTTCCTACCAAGTTTCAATTCATTTGCATCAGTAGTTTCAGAGGAGGAGATTTTTAAAAATAGGCCAATCAGAAACAAGAATCGCCTGTGGCGGCCATGTTTGTAAATGGATCGGGACGAAATGAGCAATCATTATAGAGGACCTTCCATAGATGCTTCCTACCTAGTTTCAATTCATTTGGCTCAGAGGTTTCAGAGGAGAAGATTAAAATGTGAAAAGTTAACGGACGACGGACGCCAAGTGATGGCAAAAGCTCACATTGCCTTTGGCAAGGTGAGCTAAAAAACCAAATAAGGCCTCCAATTACACAGATTTATACAATATAAGTCATCTTCTATTTGCAAAATATGATTGCTTACTAATAATAAGTTACTATTATATTAGTTTAAAAGCTTTGTGATTAAAAGAACTAACTGCAAAAACAGGACCATGAAAATAAAGTTGAGACGGTGTGACTTATTCCTGGCTACAATGTACACACATATATAAATCAATGTGTTGACCAAATATACTAGTATTTACTTAGAAATAGACCTAATCACTAAAATTTAATACAATCAAGTCATCATGATCAAGGTAACAGGAAAATAAGGATATGTACACCATAAATGATTACCTGTCTTTAGTCAATAGACAGAGAAATGAGGTCATGGTCAAGTGACATGTGACCTGTAAAGAGTGTTACTTACAAGAAAACCTCTCCAATAATTCTGTATTATTTGTGTTGCTTCCTCCTCTGTCCAGATCAGAGACAACGGTAATGGTGGTCGAGGACTATAACAAATAAAATAAAACAACATATACCATGTAGCAGGGTACTTTTGTAAAGGGATAGGGTAAGGGTTATGGTGTTTAATGCTACTTTCAACAATATTTCAGTTATATCGTGGCAGTCAGTTTTATTGGTGGAGGAAACCGAAGTACCCGGAAAAAACCACAGCCCTGTCGCAAGTAATTGACCAATTTTATTATTACATAATGTTGTATCGAGTACACCTGACCATGAGCGGGATTTGAACTCACAACTCTAGTGGTATTAGGCAGAGAGATGACAGGGAGAAGAGGAAAATAACAGAGTGAAGTGGGGAGACTTCTGCAAAAAGTTAATTGTGATTAATCGAAACATTGTTTCGCGATCCCTCTGACACGATAGTAAGAAGTAACACAATACCAATCAATATAAAATGTACCACTGACTTGACCTTATATGGATGATATTGTGATTCATATACCGTCATGGTATTGTTCATTTTACAACACACAAATTTATTTTAATTACTTTTATTTGGTCAATACCTCTGCTGATGGAGTATTATTAGTCCCCAATATCGTCCAGTGGTCAAAGTTTTGGCACTGACATGGTTTATTAGATATATTCATTTTTGAAATTTACAGTTCTTAAATAATGTAATTATTAAAACTAAGGTTCCTAGTGGTTAAGTTGTAGTCATCACTTTGAAGATTTTATAATCACCACCATGACTTGGTTAACCACTTTGGAGTATATGTATCCCAAATGACCATGAATATGTTCCACTTGTCGTAATCACAATCCAGTTCTTTCCTCATTCATGACTTGTCACCGGGTTTGTAATAAGAGTAACATGACTTTTGTCACATGTGCAGCAAGAATTGTTACCCTTCCGGAGCACCTGAGTATTCTCTAATTATTTCTTCAGTTTTCTGTGCAATGTTTTGTAGATCATTGTCTGTCCTTTTTCTTTTGGCCATTACATTGTCTGTTCTTTGATCTACGGCTTCTGATTGTCTCTTTGGCATCTTCAAACATTGTTCTCCCTCAGGCATATGTGACCTTTTCTGATTTTAGCTATCCTGTTTAGATCCTTTGGTTTTCTTGCTTCCAAAGACTTTTAAATTATTTTCCTTTCCAATCTTTTTGCTTTGAGCATCCCCGATGAAGGCTATTCCAGAAACATGTCATGTGCAAATAAATTAATTTGATGTGTTTAAGAGATTTTGATTGGGTAAAAAATTGATGTTATTTTCCATAAACAAATTTTTTAACCGGAAGTCACATGTTGGGGTCTCAATTGGGAAAATTTTTATTTTCTTTTTAAGCAATTATTATCCATCAAAATATTTTTAGGACAAGAAAAAAATTAATTAGGAATTAATTTATAAGGATTGATCACAATTTTTTGTTCAATTCATTCGAAATAAACTAAAAAATGTGCATAACCCGCTTTGCAGGTTTATTACACAGTGTGTATCACATTTTTTAGTTTATTTCTTCATGAACCAAAAAAAAATTGAGATCAATCCTTAATAAATTTGATATCAACATTTTTACAATAAATGAAAATCGGTAAATTTCAATAAATATTAAGCATGATAAAACATAGCAACAAAGACTTTAGCGGTCCATCTTAAAATTTATAGCTGAATCACTTAAATTTGAAACAGACTGAAATGCATGGATTTGTATGACAATTCAATCATTATTAAAAACATATTAACTTACTGGTCTTTTAACCATTCTTTTACAAAAGGAATTTCATCTAATGTCACGTTTTCTCTGTCTTTATGCAAAGGATTTCTTCTGCAAAACAAATTTTAAAAAATCTATATTTCCAATCTACTGTATGTCAGAATATATCCACATATTCAATTTTTGTTTAACGTATAATATAATTCTTCAAAGCTGAAAAAAACAATCTTAAATAATTTTAGTGATTGGCACTGTGAAAAAAAGAACCCAAAAATAGTATACCAGGGCTCTCCAAACAAGGCAAAAAGGCCGAAATTATCACCCTATATCGGATGAAGTCACCCTCCCTTGGCTCAAATGCATAATTAAAGTCGGCTTGCATTGTTTATTTTTGCAAGTCACTCCTTTCTTGCAAATAATTCTCGTTTTATGGTAAAGCTGATTGACAAAGCAGTTGTATTCCATATGAAAATACAAAAGAATGAGAGAAAAGGGCTTTATTCAAGCAATAAAGAAGTTTTAATTTGTTGAGACAAACATTTGATGCACATTCAAATTCATTCACATTCATAATTTCTTAGAAGAATTATCTCTTGTGCAGTTCTGATTTAGTATCTTGGATATCTGATCAGCAATAAAGAGAACTAACTTTGTAGAGGGTTTTGTCAAAAACTATTATAATCAACCATGTGATTTCCGAGATTTTTGAAAATTCAGCCAATCAAAACATAGTTAATCCTGAAGAACATGTCAGATTTCAAATCCGCAAAAAAAACCAACACTACTGTAGAGGACCATTAAATGAACATTCATACCAAGTTTAGTTTGGCAAATACGTTCTAGTGAAAATAGTTGAAATATGAAGTTTACAGATAGATGCTGACTGATGATGGATGCTCCATTCTAAACAGATAAACCACTTTTGTTTTTTTACATCAAACAGCTAACACTGTCCAAGTTAAACAACAGATCTTAACCAGTACTTGTATTCCTATTTTCTTTACTCTTTACTTATTTACTATGGAAAACTGCATTACAATTTTAAAACAATTGTATCTTGGTTCTATAGGGTTGGTGTATATATTACAATACATTTTTGTCCCCATACCAAGACATGGTCTGGATTTACAACACCTTATGCTGTTGTCTTTTTTGTGTTTGGTGGTTGTTCATTTTGTTTATATTGGTGGAATTGTTTGAAGTTTCTTTTCATAATATATAGGAATTTTTTTACAATGAAATACATACTTGTATAAAGTTTCTGTAAGGTAGTCTAATGCATTAAATTTTGTTCTCTTCCGCTGAAAAAGAAATACTTTAAAAATTACACTGAAACATATCATAAGAATATTCAATGTACTATCTACCATAAAAGAAAATAGTTTTTCGATAATTAATTGCAATCTCTGGTCAATATTTCTATTTGATTCATTGTAATCTCAAGATGAAATTAAATTTAATTTAATTTAAAGAATGTAGCTGCTTACTAGCTTAATAATACATAAAAGTACCAACCTCTAAACATTTTTCTTTTTTGGCTTGTCTTAGCATTTCTTCTAATGCAGGAAGTAACCATGGAAATATGTAATGTTCTAAATATTCACGAGGACTGCCTGAAATAAGGAAATGTTGCAATATTTAATAAGATTAATGTTGATCAATTCCATTCTGAAATGGTAACGTCAGCATAAATATATTGTGTTACTGTTGTGTTGGAGTTGATGCAGGTACAGCTGAATACCATTTAATTTAATTTTATCTTCATATGAGGTTTATGGGAGTAGGCTTATAGGAAACTTACAATATTCTACTCCATAAAAAATCAAAAGTTTTTTTAGCAAATGTTTAGTTCAACACAAAATATTTTAAATGGCAGGTTAAAATCAGACTTTACTAAAACTTCAATTCAAACACTATACTTTTTATTCAAAATATAATATAGCTTTATAACATAGGCAAATTAAATGGATTAAATATGAATTTAAGATTTAATCACAAAGTTACAGAAAATGGAATGTGGGCATGGCTGGAAATGTGAGGACTGAATACAGTACCTTTTTAACCAAATTTATCTGAGGTAGAGGTGTTGGTAGTGATGATGACATTGTTGACTACATTCTTTATGTACATTTATTATAGTATTAAGAGGTCACCTTTGGGTTAAAGAAAAAGTGGCCTTATAAGACAGGTGACCTCTAAAAAGAGGTTCAATTCATATGAAAGTTTCTATAACAGGACAAGAAAAAAGTGACCTCTTAATACAGGCTTTTGCTTAATAGAGGTGACCACATGGGCAGTTTTGACTTGTCTTAAAAGGTCATGTTTTTATTGTCCCGTCATAGAAACTTTCATGTGAATTGAACCTCTTTTAAGACCACTTACAAGGCCACTTTTTATTTTTTCCCAAAGGTGACCTCTTAATACAGGTTTGACTGTATTTATTTTTGTGGAGATGGTATTTAATCAAAACTAGTACTTACATTTGTCTTTATGTGGAGGTTCTGGGGGTGGAGGTGGTGGTGTTGCTGGTGGTTTTTCTGAAAATGCAAATCCTGCACAAGCCGGATGTGATGTGGCTGGGTCTATGTCTTTTAATGGATCTACGTCAGCCACAACCTTTTGATGCATTTTTCCATAAAACACGGGAGAATGCATAGATGGGTCAAAGTCAACATATTCTGTACGGATAGATTGGTCATCATCATCTTGAAATGGTGGACATCTAGACTGGAAATCTGGTTAAAAAAAGATAATAAATTCAAATATATATATAAATGTTTTAATGTGATGTTTTTATTAATGTAACAAATGTGAAGAGACCAAGAGCATATGATTCAAACCTCACATTTGTAAATATGAAATAGTAAACAATAAAGAAAAGATCAATAAATTTGAATTAACTGACACAAGAAAAGACAAAGCAAAATATACAAAGTTGTTGAGTTCTCACCCCATTTCTAACAAAAAAGTTAATTATCAATAAAGAAAAGAGGACTGCACAAAGAGTTCTATTAACGAGTAATCATGTGCCTTACATTTGTACATATTTTTATTGCCTTTTTAGCTCGACTTTTCGAAGAAAAAAAGTCGAGCTATTGTCGTCACTCCGGCGTCAGCGTCTGGGTCGGTTAAGTTTTTTGCCAGAGTCCATTTCTCAAAAACTATCAAAGGTATCCATTTGAAACTTGGAATACTTGTTCACTATCAAAAGAGGAACCAATTACAACAAGGCAGATGACCCTGTGATTTGTATATCCAGAGTTATCTGCCCTTGTTTCGACATAGAACATAGAAATTAGGGATATTTTTTTAGTATAATTAAAATTTCTCAATAACTATCAAAGCGATTAACTTTAAACTCAATACACTTGTAGAAAGTGTTGACCCCAATCTGTTGACAAGAGAAGACAACTCCATCCATCATTTTATTTGAGTTATTCCACTTTTTGACTTAGAATTTCTTTAAAAAATACAATTTCTCAATATTAAATTATTTGATTATGATAGGCATTGAAATGAAACTCAATATACATGTTCACTATCAAATGGGGAACCCATTACAACAAGGCAGGTGACCCTGTGATTTGCATATCCTGTGTTATCTGCCCTTGTTTCAACATAGTACATAGAAATTTTGGATATTTTTTTAGTCAAATTAAAATTTCTCAATAACTATTAAAGCTATTAACATGAAACTCACTACATTTGTAGAAAGTGTTGACCCCAATCTGTTGATAAGAGAAGACAACTCCATCCAGCATTTTATTTGAGTTATTCCCCCTTTTTGACTTAAAATTTCTTAAAAAAAAATGCAATTTCTCAATAATTATGTAAATTGCTTGCAGCTTAATATCAGATACGAAAAAATCGAGCATCCAGCACCCATGGGCGGTGCTCTTGTTTAACATTAAGAATATACATGTACACACCGTAGAAAGCCTTGTATTAGCAGTTGAAATTTACCCTTAAAAGGATTTTTGGGGATGGGGGTGTGGATTATATACTACAATATGTTCTGAGAAACTTTCCAAGACGTTGTATGTGACGGTACAGATATTTCAGAAAATATTGTTATAGCTATGTATGAACATTTTTGTTTTGCTGCTTTATATTTATATTAATAAAATAAATATATCACAGGTGTTTATATTTTATTTCCGTTTTGCCCAGCTGATTTAGCGATTGTTGCCACTGTCCCTCTAGCCGATATTTGCATGATCTACTGACAATATTTATGTTTTCTTAACCCCACTCCCAAAAGTACATGTGTACAAAGTCCCTACCTACTAATTCATAATGATATATTTTTCATATTAAATGAACCCACGATGTCATTGTGTATGACCACCATTTATTTACAAGTAAGTTGTACATGTGATAAACATAGATTTAATATTGCTTTGTTTTTTTTTTTTTATTTCTTATTTAATTATTTCATTTATTGTATTTAACACCACTTTCAGCAATATCATGGCAACCATTTTTAGTGGTGGAAGAAGCCGGAGTACCCGGAGAGAACAGACAAGCAACTGGTAAACTTTATCACTTGCAGCTGCGAGTCTAGTGCATCCTTTTTGTAATTTACAAAGCCGGGCGGGAGTCCACGTCATATTGGTGATAGGCTTGTATGAGTTGTTAGGTAATCCAACTACCTAACTCATTGAGCCACCCGGGCCCTCTATTTCTTATGTAAAATTGCTTACTATAGCAAATATTTAAAATTGTTAACTTTTATATAGTAAATACAGTTTTATTCTTTCACATTCATAAATAAATAATCAGGTTTTTCAAAATTATTGAATTTTGAAGTACTGGTCCCAAGAAAATATTTCTGTTAACATTCGTTTACAGTGTGGTAACAGATCACAGTAAACATAGGCTGATTGTGTGATGAGCTATATATAGCTACCAGCAAGTGATTGAAGTAATCAAGTTGAAAACGTTAGTCAGTAAATTTCATTCTTACTGTTTAATTGTAATTATGATAACAATAGATTGATAGTTGTTGAAAGAAAGTAGGTTTACGTTTAGGTTTATGATGTTAAAAAACCCCGATCATTTAATATAATAAAAACATAGATCTATTCTTTTTTTTTATCTAAATGTTCCCCAAAACGGATGGAAATATTTACTGATAATCGAACACATTTTTCATTTTTGCATTATACATTTTTCTTGCCAGAATTTAAGCTTTATTCACACATTTGTCCTCCACTGGTTAAAAATTGAAGCGGATCATATACCCGAACTAGGTTTTTTTTCTCCCGAGATTTTGGGAGCAAAAGGGGGTGGGGATTACGCATCAATGCTGCTAATAGAAGACTGTTTATGGTAGAACCAAGTTAGCACCAAACTAGCTTTCTGTCCTAACAACAAGAGACATCTTATAACATTCTCATTAACAAAGACCAACATGTCAACTATAGTTCAATGTGTATTAAATGATAACAGATAAAAAAATTGATATTGCACATGTTTTAATAAATATAATCTGTCATAAACTTGGCAGTGTTAGTTCACATGGTATCAATACAGTATTAATTTCATAAAGACAATGACAAGAAAAAATGTCAATGGGTAATATAAATTAAAGAGAAAGCTTCCAAGGCAAATATCAGCAAAGATGTAAACAATTACAAATCATTTTATTTTTAGAGAAGGGGAGCTAGATTTATTAATAAAGACTATAGATCAAGAGAAGAAGGATGTATAACCAAAATGTTAAAATAACTAAACCCTACTACCACACTGGAAGAAAGATGGAATCCACAATGTCTCATATTTTTCTACAAGGTGGCAGATACCAGCAATGCCTTCCTCTGAATTCATAATAAGGAATGAAGGAAAAAGACAGATTAGACCAAAGAAGTTTGACAACTGCATCTCTACAAATATTGTAACTAGACAATCACGAATCATTAGCAAAAGTGTAAAATTACCGGAAGCCAAGTCAGAATAGTATAAAAACTCTTTCTTTGTTAGAACGGCTAAAGATTGGAACAACCTAGAAGACAACATAGTGCAGTCTAAAATAAGTTAACAGAAGACTTCAAGACAGCAATTTTTAGCTGTCAGCACGAAAAAAACAGCGCTCTCTCTACCCGTTGTGTTAAAGCCCAGCAGAGATACTACAACGTACTCATACAGACAGACAGAGAACAGATTTCACTTTACCATTGTGAATTTTAGGATGAAGGACTAACTAATGATTTCTCCGCCACATTTGTTATGATGCTGCTCCTTTCACACAAAAAAAGACATATGATACATTCTACATTCATTATTAATTTACTACAATCGTCATATTTCGTCACGGTATATGTTTTCGTCTCATCCATTTTATTTTGATTTACACAGCGCACGTGTTATTTTTTTTACCTGTCTTCCGGTTTCTATTTCTAGATAGTAAACAGGATGGCAACGTGACGTCTGTCAAAAATGTTTTAGATTGCTTTTAAAGACATAAGTACCAAAAATAGTGAACTTACCTACTGAACCATACTTTCGTAATGCCAAAAAATTACTTCATTTATAAAGTAGCAGGAAAAAAATCCTGAAAGGCTACATAAAATTTAACTATGTCATCTGCATCTCAGACACCTGTTCTACCTGTCGTGTGATTGTCATGGTGTCACTTATCGTACTTGTAAACAAAAGAGCTGACTGAAATGTGCCGGTTTCCTATATAAAATGCATGTCAACAGCAGTGCATTTTGGTTTCAGCACTAAAAAAACAACAAAAGTGAACACAATTTTGAAAGTGGTCATTTTCAAACATTCTGTTATTTTATTTAGATGTAGTATGATTTATAGATGGCCAGAACCATGAAATTTTAAAACCAGCCATTTACGGATTTTAAATTCGTTTCCATCCCGTATATCGGCCCTGTTTTTACTTAAGACGAAAACCTGTGACGCCATTTACTGACAGCAGAAGTTGACAGATAATCGAGAGTATATTAAAATACAAGAATGGCTTTTCAAACAATCTTATGTACAAAGAAATATTTAACTAGCCATTCTTTGATAATTCCAATCGTCATATGAATTTAGGGTTAACACTGTCAATCGCCAGATCGGAAAATCAATAATATGGGACGAAGTCCCAACTATGTTAGAAATAGCATTTTTTTTCTATATACTAATGACTAAATTTTCATGGACCGGAAATGACATACCGGTAGTCAATACATGGTTAAATCTGTGCAGAAAATCGGATGCGGACGTTTCGTAACTAGATCGGGACTTAAAAAACGATGGAAGCCCCTATTTGCCCCCTCTTTTAAGAAAATCTGGATCCACCCTCGGTCTACTTTGAAAAAATATTATAGGTCCATATATCCGAGTTAATATTGTTTAAAAACATATTGGACTTCGTCCCAAGTTACATGTAGGTAACACCTATTATCATATTACGTCAAAAACCCATAACACAAGGATTATTAGATACGATAACGTAACCCTCAATCCGCTTGTGCTCCATTGAGGGTTACGAATCGATCTCATTCAACGTATGGGAGCAAATTAAAATATTCGTTCCGTGAATATTTCAACTTTCTTTTTGCATATCTGGTCATATCTTATTATTCCCAACAATTTTTAAGTAATGGTGATACGAAATAAGTGTTGCAATCCCTGTTTCTATCTTCAAGGCCGGTTTCGTATTTGAAAATTGTTACTTGTCCGCCATAACACCTTACGTAGACTCTCGCGATGGGCGGAGCCTATTCATATATGCCAAATATGGAAACTGTTACTATGAAAAAGTCGATTTTACTATAAAATTGATCCAAATAAGGATATCTCAAAAACGAGGCAAGTGCGCATGAACTAGCAACTTGTAAACAAAATGTCGGACAGAAAGAAGATTTCATGCATTCAAATTTTCAGATGGATATACCAAATACCATGGATTGCTGCAGCGATTATTTAACACCTCAAGGTTTACCTAAATATATTTATCTTTCACCCCCGTTAATTTTTCGAACCACTTACAACGGAATTAGGACAAAAAACCGCCCGGTGTGAATCACTCCGGGCGCTGCTCCCATACGTTGAATGGGATCGAATCGTAACCCTAAATGTAGCACAAGCGGAATGAGGGTTACGTTATTGTATCTACCCACCCCTAAACCATATATATTTATGATCACAAGACCAAATGATTTTGACTTGCAACTCGGCTGTTGCATCTCTGATGCTTTCTGGATTTTTTAAATATAAGCTTATAGACAAACTGTGTTAATCACTACTGGTTCGTTACGTTATCGTATCTAGATGATTATAAGTTATTTGTGAATTAAATTGGAATAAGCGTATGTTGTTGTCTAAGTAGATGTTATTCTTCAATGTGATGTGAATTTCCTTTAATTAGGGCGTTCCTTCCTATGTGTTTTTCGCTTCGATTATAAATGACACAAATATCACCTTTGCATATTTCTTCCCACAGATTTTTCTCTGGAACATTTACTATGACCGCCATATTGTTTATGTCGAATCACTCATATGAAATATTCATGCTCAAACAAATAAAGCAGAAACTAATTTTATTCTTTATCGTCTGTGATCCTCTGCATATAATATTTATGGTTGAAAAATCATTTTGCTTCTATTATTAACGAGGAAAAGTGCTATCCGAGTAAACAAAAAATATATATCGTAATTCACTCTTAATAGGTGTATTAATTTCGTTGCTAGTCACCGATTTTCGGGACTCCTCTAGTTCTATTAATATTGATGTAAGGCTAAATAAGGCGGGAAAATGTATTTACGACACAACAAACAATACATACCCATTACATATACAAACTGGACCAAAAGCATGAAAAAGTAAAATGTTCGTGAATCTGGGATATTCATTGTATCAAATTATAATAACAATATCCAGTTTTGTTTCTGGCACTGAGTTCCAATGCATGATATATATACCAAAGAATAAAATATTCAATCTATTATGTAGTTTTTGGATACTAAAATTGACAAGGAACACGGTAAGAAGACAGTTCGACGCCAAGACAGTTCGGTACCAGGACAAATCGGCACCGCATTTTCTTTCAAACATATGTTATTTAATAGCTTTTTTTTTAAATAAAATCAAAGAAAGTTAAAAAACTAAAAAAACATCAATGATCGTTTAAATGCAATCAAAACATAACTGATTTAGATACTCTTTAAAAGAAGCCATTATTAACTCTCTTGATTAAGATCAAAAGCATTTCGAAAATTGAGGACAAGAAATATGAAGTGTTTATGCATGCACTCCTAGGTGACACATTATTCTGATTTCTATAGTGCTATCTCACTTAAACAACAGTCACTGGACATACACATCGCTCCACTGGAACACAAAATTCTGATTTCTATAGTGCTAGCTCACTGAAACAACAGTCAGTGGACATAAACATCGCTCTACTCGGACACATTATTCTGATTTCCATAATGTTAACTCACCGAAACAACAGTCAGTGGACATAAACATCGCTCCACACGGACACATTATTCTGAATTATATAGTACTAGCTCAATGAAACAACAGTCAGCGGACATACACATCGCTCCACTCGGACACATTATTCTGATTTCTATAGCACTAGCACACTTAAACGGTTGGTGGACATACACATCGCTCCACTCAGCTCACTTTTTATTAGAATGTCCAAAATACTCTGTATTACGACAAGAACTCTTTTCATGTATTGACAATTACAATCTTAATATTGATATATCTGTAAACTTACATGTTTTTTGTTCATGTCATCTTACTGATTTACAAAATAGTAATATATTTAGATTAACTCAATCATATATCCTAAAAAGCAAACGATTTTTGCCTTAAATTACAAGTAACTCATATGCATATAGTTAACTCACACTGGTTTACTATTATTTACTTGTTTCCCAACTTTTTTCACACTCAATTCATGTTTTATATTCAAATCTTTATCGGATTAATGAACTTTATGAGCATATTTCATTTCATTAGCTTTATATATTTGTTAATTTTTTCAGGAGACAGATTTCAAAAAAGCTCTAAGCTTGTTTCTGAATCCTCATGTGATTTTGCTCTGTATGTTACATGTATATTATGTCAGTTCTTCTAATAGAATATGCTTAAACTAAATAATAATTTACAGTACACCACGTTTTTTGTTTAAAGAAAGCATTTCTTCACTAAATAACACATTTTAAGACAAGAATGATTGTACATCAACGACAAATACCGAATCAATTTTAGAATTTCGGTACATCTAAATATTTTATTGTGTGGTTATTTGCAGTTTCTTAAGATTTCATGCACTAATTGTGTGGATAGTGTAGTTCTGTGGTACATATCCTTCGTTTTACAAATTATATTCTGATGAATATTAGTCATAACTTGCACATATCAGGAAATACTATTCAATTTAGTTTGCGAAATATATTAATATATAAAGAGAAATGCCACCCGACATCTTGATGTATCCTTTGAACATTCATTTCAACTATGGCAATTTACGGAACGCCACCATCAATTTACAGTACAACACCATCAATTTCCGGTGTACGGGAATACAGTGACGGCGATCTGAGTCCATTTTGTAATAAACAATTCATTAATATCATTTTCAGTACTGAGTGCTTTGAGAACAAAAAAAAAAGTTTGATTTGCTCTATCTCTAACAGAACTTGTAGATACAGAGCTTGGTATGGGAGAAGATTTTCCTGGATAAGTTTGCAGTAGCCTAGCATTTTCAGACTCGGTTGTCGCTGATCCAGACTATAACGCTCAAAGCCTTGAAATTTCATATTTTTGTCTAATTCACGCTTGAAAAACTAGTCAAGTTTATTTCGAACCCATGACAAGAAAAAAAATAAATAAACACATGATGTGGTAAAGTTTATCATACGGCAGGTCTCTGTTCTTCTCTGGGTACTCCAGATTTTTCCATCAATAAAACTGACCGCCGCGATATGACTGAAATATTGTTGAAGGTGGTGTTAACCACTATATAACCCTAACCTTTACCATAATGTCAAACAAGTTAATATTAGCTGGGGGTGGCTCCCCCTGTATTTGTTATGAATTCAAAAATTGTATTTTTTTTAAATTGTACCCTTTTTCCTTCATTGATAGCACTACATAACATTATTATCAATGTTTAAATTATTTATCAATTTTAACAGTTATAGATGGTAATATGTTTACATTTTTGTAAAAGGAATATTTATAGGGATATTTAAAAACAAGTAATTAAAATCTAAAGCAACAATTTAATGTAAAGTGGAATCTAAAGGTAAATGTTGTTCCATCAGGGAAACTTCTCGCATTGAATATATATCAATACACGTTAAAGCAGTAATTAGTTTCTACCTGCTCTCTCGCTTGTGTTATGGGGTCAATTTCGTATTCTACCTTTTAGGTACTTGCATACAATCTTAATAAATTGTTACATATTTTTTCATAGATTTTTTTTTAAAGGTTAAACATCACTTTCAATATAACAGTGCATGACAAATTAAGAAAAGAAGATCTGCAAAGATGTGTATTCAACAGTCTATAGAAAATTTAAAACTCGACAATATTTCAACCGAATAATCTTAGAGAAAGGCATAATCTGCTATAATCTTATTGACTTAAATGGATAGGGCATTTGACCTTCCTTTATATCATGGGAACTACATGTCTGCAATTTAATTGAGCCATCCACCGTCTACTTTCAAA
Organism: Gigantidas platifrons; assembly: GCA_002080005.1. Classification (NCBI taxonomy): domain Eukaryota; kingdom Metazoa; phylum Mollusca; class Bivalvia; order Mytilida; family Modiolidae; genus Gigantidas; species Gigantidas platifrons. The sequence goes on from MJUT01031132.1 coordinate 415,391, forward strand.
ATGGTCTTGTTTTATCAAGAAAATGAACAATAATTTAAGCCCAAATACTATACAATTAGTATTTGTTGTTTTTCCGGCTACGCACACAACATTAAGGAGTAAGCGCAAAAACTGACTGGCTCGGAATGGAGATAATGTGTCAGTAGTATATAAGAGGTTACAAAGTCGCATTTGTGGTGGACCAAAGGCGTAGCATCCATTGAGGCAACCGAGGCATTTGCCTCGGTAAAAAAAAAAGAATAACGGATAAACACAACCATTAACTGACTATTGAAACAATGAAACTAGCAGAAATTGAGAGAGTCTTTGATTGGTACAGTGCCGACCTACCCCAAAATGCAACTTTTCAACGGGAAATCCACCGCTGGAGTACGTTCCGTCAAGATTTTAAAGACAAGCCATCCTCCCTATTCGTTGTTTTCATTTTGGCCGGATTATTACCCAAACATTCGCGAAATCTTCCACATTCGACTAACCATGCCAATAGGATTCGTACCATGTGAACGATCTTTTTCTGCTTTGAGGCGTCTAAAGCAATGGAACAGAACAGCAATGGTCGAGTACAGACTAAACAGACTAGCATTATTGCACATTCAAAGAGACATAAGAAGAATTTAAAGATACCAAAGGGTTAATCAGAATCCGTATATCGAAGAAGAACAGACAACACAATGGCCAAACGAAAATTATCAAAAGGACAAACAACGATCTACAAAACATGCATACCGTATAAAACCAAAAATCGAGTAACACGAACCCAACTATAAACCGGGGGTGAACTCAGGTGCTCCGGAAGGATAAGCAGTTCCTATTCCACTAGTGACAGGGTCAAAATACTAGACAAATTTTATACGGGTAATAGAAGAATTGGCTCTCTGCACTCGTACATTACTTTCCTGACCTTCATTGTATTATGTACAGACATAAACATTTCAATTATGGTTTTACAGTTTGATTAGTGTATTTGTTAGATCTTTGCTCGTTAGTGTGACATTTGAAGTTTAATATTTGTGTGTATGTGAAGACAAATCAAGCAACAGTTTTGTTTTAAAGTTTGTTTTCTTTTTCCATTAACAGGTTTTGAGATAATGAATACTCGTCTGTACATCCGTCGAAGTTTCTATTCATTCTTCTATCCATTAGCACTAACCTTGGTCCGTCGGTCGTCAATGTAACCGGGCTCTCTCAATCAACTATCAATCTGTCTGAATAAGGGTTATGTTTGAGCTATATCTTATAAACATTATTGAAGATATCCCTTGGTGTGCTAATCAACTCTTAAATCATGTAGGAGTGTCAGGAGCGTAATGAACATTTTACAGGGATGAACGCCGGCATAGCTTAAAAGTATTCTAATGTCAATAATTAAAAAAAAACCTACTTGTGGCTAATTTACCCAATGAGGGTAATAACTACTATAATAACGTCAAAACTTTTACCCCCCCCCCCCCAAAGTCGATAGCATCTGGGGGACTTAGCCCCCAGTCCCCTGCCTCGGTAAAATATCCAACCCAAGCTACGACCATGGGTATTTCGTTTGAAAAATCACGATTTTACGCAAAAATATCATATTTTTTCCAATTTTAGGGGGACGCGCGCCAGGTGCGCCCCCTGGATCCACCCCTGGTCCTAATGGACATTATTTTGCTTTACACAAGCATCAGGGAGTGACAGGAAAGTGGGACAAGCTTTCAAATCTGAAAATTGTCATTTTGCATCTTGATTTAATGTTAATTTTCGGCTTTTATGATAAACTTTCAGCCCCACCCCCTTTGCGTGGTGCTTATGACTCTGTTAAAGATTGTACTTAAGTGTCTGTATCATATCCACCAACTTTGAGAACTCGGCAGTTCTTTTTCTCTCTTTTTTTTTTTTTTTGCATTCAATGATTTGACGAGAAACATAAACTTTGTACAGTGGAACATTGTTGACAAGTACACTGTTTACCCTTTCTTTTCCTAATAGCATCGGTCATAAGCTAGATGGCTCCAAGAGTTGTCGGTCCTTTAAGACAAAATTTGTAAACAAGATTAGGCTTTAGAAACGATGATCTCTCTTGGCTATATACTCAGCCATTACAGACATAAAGGGTTGCTAGATGTGTGTCTCGTGTTAGATAAATGAGTTTGCCAGACATTTATTTATGGATATATTGTGACAAAATATGGATGTAGTAGTTTGAAATATATAATTTCACAAGGAGGTTTGTATTAGTTAACATTCAACATACGTCTTCTTGTAAAATTTTGGATGTAAAGTAAAATATAATCAAATTTTGGGTCAAATTTTACCAGCGAGCTGCTGTTAAGTTCGGATCCAAATCAGGAAGATTTTTAGTTTGACAAATTTTTCTGAATGGATTTTTGTTCTTTTGTAAGGTATTTTTACCTTAATTATTATATATAAAAACAGAAAATATAGGTTAAATATGTTTATAAAATAAATTAATTAAAACAAACACGTGTTTTCTTAGTATATGGTAAATCCGAGGATTTATGATATGTAAAGCAGATGTTTGTTTACAAACAATAATTATATATATAAGTGTATTTTGTAAACAACTAATGGTATGTAGATATATAACATAGTTAGCACTTAATCCAAATTTTATTTAGCATACATTATGCATTTTAGATTATTTTATTTTATTAATATAAATTGTAATTAAAAACAGAGGATCTATTTAGATGGGCTTCCCTGTATTTATTTATTTTTTTAGCCGAGTTGCAACGAAGTTGCAGTCGGCTTATGTTTTGGCGAAAGGCGGGCGTACGGGCGGGCGGGCGTATGGATATCTTCGTTAACGCGATAGCGCTCTAAGTTTTTGGCCGATCAACATAATTTTTGGTAGGAAGCATTATTACACTATTATGTAGAGCGAGTTCGAAATTCAGATTAATCTATTGTTTTTTTCTTGTAAAATTATGGGTTTTTTTTTTATAGAAAAAGTACATATTTTGAGAATTACACATTTCTCTGAAACTACATAAGATAGAAACTTAATATGTGGTATGGGTGGAGATGCCAATGTGAAGTTGTGCATTCAGCATTTTTTATCCCCGGGGCTCAGCCCCACCCCGCTGGGGAATCTGTGTGACCGAGATCCCCACCCTAAACCATATATATTTATGATCAGGGTGACTATGCAAATTAAATGCATTATAGCTCAGGCCCCAGGGTCATACCCCACCCCTACCTGAAGTGAACTTTTTAATGATTGAGATCCCCACCCCTAAACCATATATATTTATGATAAGGGTGACTAGACAAATTAAATGCCTTATAGCTCAGGCCCCGGGGGTCATACCCCACCCCGTACCTGAAGTGAACTTTTCAATGGTTGAGATCCCCACTCTTAAACCATCTAGCAAATTAAATGCCTTATAGCTCAGGTACCAGGAGGGTCATACCCCATCCCCTACCTGAAGTGAACTTTTTAATGGTTGAGATCCCCACCCCTAAACCATATATATTTATGATTAGGGTGACTAGGCAAATTAAATGCATTATAGCTCAGGCCCCGGGTGGTCATACTCCACCCCTACCTGAAATGAACTTTTTAATGGTTGAGATCCCCACCCTTAAACCATATATATTTATGACCAGGGTGACTAGGCAAGTTAAATGCCTTATAGCTCAGGCCCCGGGGTGTCATACCCTACCCCCTACATGAAGTGAACTTTTTAATGGTTGAAATCCCCACCCCTTAGATACGATAACGTAACCCTCATTCCGCTTGTGCTCCATTTAGGGTTACGACTCGATCCCATTCAACGTATGGGAGCAAATTAAAATTTTCGTTCCGTGAATATTTCAACTTTCTTTTTGCATATCTTGTCATAACTTATTATTCCCTACAATGTTTAAGTAATGGTGATACGAAATAAGTGTTACAATACCTGTTTCTACCTTCACGATCGATTTCGTATTCGAAAATTGTATCTTGTCCGCCATAACACCTTATGTAAACTCTTACGTTACTTGTAATGGGCGGAGCCTATCCATATATGTGGATCTGAATGCCAAATATGGAAAACTTATACTACGATGTTTACAACCGACAGCTAAATAAAAAAGGATATCTCCAAAACGAGGCATGTGCACGTGAAATAGCAACTTGTAAACAAAATGTCGGACAGAAAGAAGATTTCATGCATTCAAATTTTCAGATGGATATAAGTCTACCATGGATTGATGCAGCGTTTACTTAGCACCTCAAGGTTTATCTAAATATATTTATCTTTCATCCCCGTTAATTTTTCCAACCACTTACAACGGAATTAGAACAAAAAACCGCCCGGTGTGAATCACTCCGGGCGCTGCTCCCATACGTTGAATGGGATCGAATCGTAACCCTAGATGGAGCACAAGCGGAGTGAGGGTTACGTTATCGTATCTANCCCCCCCTCCTAAACCATATATATTTATGATCACAAGACCAAATGATTTTGACTTGCAACTCGGCTGTTGCATCTCTGATCCATTCTCGATTTTTTAAATATAAGCTGATAGACAAACTGTGTTAATCACTACTGGTTCAATTATTTTTTTTACAAAAAAAAATTTCAGTAGTAATTTTGATTATCTCCCTGCATTCAAATTCCTTAAAAAGCATTTTCCCCAATAATTACTGTTAATTCAACTTTTTGCATTTAATTGTTATCAATACTAAATAATAACTTTTTTTATGTTCATATATATATGAATTTTATAGTTGCAATTATTATGAATATTATAGTTGCAATTATTTAAATTAAATATACCTACCTCGAAGAACTTTTGGATTTATTTATATAATCAACGCCCACTTTTCTATTTAATTGAATTGCCGAACTTCCGACGGTTTTATAATTATACTTCGGTATGTTCTGACTTATTTCGGTCGATTCTAAATAAGCATAAACACCTCAAATACGTCAAAAAATGATCCAATATTAAAAGTTTCTCGATATACGCTGACTGGACGAGAATTCCTTTATTTATTATAAAATCCCGAGATAAATCGAATGGTAAAATCCGCCATTTTCTAGCATGATTATTTGCCGATTGTTTCCCTTTTCTCTTGACACCCCCTTACAAGATAAAGTCACAAGGACACATACCAAATGACGAACAAACGTAAGAAGATTGATATTGCGTTTTAATCACAGTTCGTACACTGACATTACTGTAGGCTGTACACTACAATGTCAATGTGTAGTATTCCAGCAAACTTCCTTTATCAGTTATAACTGTTATGGCCTTCGAGCTAAATATGATTGTAGTAAAATTGGCATTGGAACAAGCCCTTGTCTCAAAATGATAACTTTTTTATTTCAAATTTGAATTGTATAAACGGTGGCGGCCCTATAGTCCGAAAATGGCACTATTTCAGTAATCTCTTGCACGTTTCTTTATAAATGTTTGTATTATTATCAACATTTAGTAACAATTAAATGATTTGTTGGTATAAGTACATGTGCATTCACATCTATGTGATCTTTCATAAAAAAAGCAATTGGCTGGTATAGACGAAGCGTGAAGGAAAATGTGTCCAGTGTCAAGGTACCAATATGTCCAGGTGCCGATTTGGCCTGTACCCGATAGATCACACGTGCGAAATTTGCAATTCACAACTAGCTATATAATACTTGTGTAATGTCTCTGCATGGTAAATGTGCATTCGTTTTCTTGCCATTTCTAGTATTAGCAGTTCCAGGCATCTCAATAGACCCTTTCACGTTAACTGCAGAGCTTCAAGATTTTGGAGGGAACTGAGTGGAAACGTGTCACTTTCTGCAAAATGACGCCAGTTAACAATGAAAGTGACATTGTGAGGCCTTCATTTACTTTATGGGACCCACCCATATTTGGTATTTCCAAAGTTAACCCTATCCCTAGCCTAACTCTAACCCGAGGACACAGCCTACGGCGCTAGATGGCACATTGATACAGCCTAGGTGCAAATATTTCAGTTACCCTATAAATGTAGGTTGTGGGTCCCCTAAAGTAAATAAAGGCCCATTGTGACGTTGATATTTTTTTACGGGAAATTGCACGTTACCACTCAATTCCCGCCAGAAAAATGCAGTCCCATAGTTACCGTGAAAGGGTCTATTGTTTTTGTTATTCTTATTCAGTATGCCAAAAGGGCCAACAGGACTCGTATCAGATTTTAACTCTGTGATGCATTAAAAACAAGGGCACATAGACCTATTCAGAAGCGATCTTGTCAAAAAATTCTGGCTCCGGGACTACCTTTCAAATTCACTGGGGTAAAGCTGATGACCGTAACTGCAATTACGGTCATCCCAAGATGGCAGACATGAAATTAGGTAAGAATCTTTTTTGTCGATTAAATTGTTTTTATAATGTATTTTAAATGACACATGCATTAGTACGATAGTAATCTATGAACTTTTCACAAGGAAATCACAAATTACGACTGAAAAATGTATATGAATGAGAAAATCCGATTTAAAAAAATCGCTAAGATGACCGTAACTGAAAACTGCAATTATGGTCATCTCAGTTTTCAGTTACGGTCATCTTAGCGATTTTTTAAAATCGGATTTTCTCTTTCATTTACATTTTTCAGTCGTAATATGTGATTTCCTTGTGATAAGTTTATGGATTACTATCGTACCAATGCATGTGCCATTTAAAATACATTACAGAAACAATTTAATCGACAAAAAAGATTCTTACCTGATTCCACGTCCGCCATCTTGGGATGACCGTAATTGCAGTTACGGTCATCAGCTTTACCCCAGTGAATTTGAAAGGTAATCCCGGAGCCAGAATTTTTTGACAAGATCGCTTCTGAATAGTAAGCTGGAATCCGACTTCTGACATCTGATTAGCCAATCAGAATACCGGAAAAGCAAATAATTTTGTAAATAAGACTCAAGTCCCTGTGGTAACCAAGATACAAAACTTTTCATTATAGAGTAAAAAGAACAAATTAGGATCAGTTAAGGTAATATGTATTATTTTCATCAATGGTGTATTGGATCAGGGACTAATACTTAATCTGTTATTTTTCGTCCCTGATTGGAGACAATATCTTGATCATGAAGCTGAGCAAAGTTCACTAAAACATGTCAACATTTGATATCAATTAAGTTTTAAAATCAAAGCCGGTTGAACTTCAGTTGTTGACTGCGACAACAATGAAATTTAGACTGTTATGTTGAGCGTGAAGCAATTTCGTCGCAGGCGACACAAAAAAGAAAAGCTGTTCCCAGAAGCAATGTGAGAGGTACATGGTTAAAGATGTTCGTCTGTCCGTCCGTCCATCCAGGTTACGTTAGTGGCCACAAAGCTCCTTGTCCGACTGTTTATTCTTACTTTTAGTCAACATACCTACTTTATAATAAGATTTTGTTGTATTACTACAATATGCAGCGATGGTTCGACAGTTATACTGCATCGTGTCCCAATCTGGATCATTACTTGGCCTCGGTTGACAGAATACTGATATTTTTCATCCCAGACACGTCCACTATTTATCAAGTCCCATGCTGAAAGTTTATGGGTGCATTGAAAATATCACAGGCACTCGACCACTGATTCCTTTTTCTCCTTTTTAGCTCACCTGACCTGAAGGGTCATGTAAGCTATTTCCATCACTTGGCATCCGTTGTCGTCATCCGTCGTCCGTCATAAACTTTTTCAAAAATCTTCTCCTCTGAAACGACCAGACCAATTGAAACCAAACTTGGTCTGAATCATCACTACTAGGGTGTCTAGTCTCAAAATTGTGTCCGGTGATGCCGTGCACCAACCGACATGGCCGCTGTTACTAAAAATAGAACATATGGTAAAATTGCAGGTTTTTGGGTAATAACTCAAAAACCGTTAATAATATCAAAAATCTGACATGGGGTAAAAATGATCAGCACAGCAGAAGTAAATCCCATCACCCATTTTGGAGTTATTGTCTTTTTTTTTTCTTTTTTTTTTATCAAATTTTCACAATTTTAATACTTTTCGTTTTTTATTTCAAAAACTATAAGAGATAGATGTTAAGATTAAATTACAAAAATGTGCAGCATGTCAAAATCTACCTATCCTGCAATTTTGAAGTAAAACCCATTATCCATTTTGGAGTTATTGTGTTTTTTTCATCAAATTTTCACAATTTTAATACTTTTCGTCCTTTATTTCAAAAACTATAAGAGATAGATGTTAAGTTTAAACAGTAAAGATGTTCAGCATGTCAAGATCTACCTACAGTGCAATTTTGAAGTAAATTCCAATACCCATTTTAGAGTTATTGCCCTTTTTTCATCAAATTTTCACAATTTTTATACTTTTCGTTTTTTATTTCAAAAACTATAAGAGATAGATGTTAAGATTAAATTGCAAAAATGTGCAGCATGTCAAAATCTACCTATCCTGCAATTTTGAAGTAAAACCCATTATCCATTTTGGAGTTATTGTGCTTTTTTCATCAAATTTTCACAATTTTAATACTTTTCGTTTTTTATTTCAAAAACTATAAGAGATAGATGTTAAGTTTAAATTGCAAAAATGTGCAGCATGTCAAGATCTACCTACCCTGCAATTTGGAAGTAAATCCCAATATCCATTTTGGGGTTATTTCCCTTTATTCATCAAATTTTCAAAATTTTAATACTTTTCGTCCTTTATTTCAAAAACTATAAGAGATAGATGTTAAGTTTAAACAGTAAAGATGTTCAGCATGTCAAGATCTACCTACAGTGCAATTTTGAAGTAAATTCCAATACCCATTTTGGAGTTATTGCCCTTTTTTTCATCAAATTTTCACAATTTTAATACTTTTCGTTTTTTATTTCAAAAACTATAAGAGATAGATGTCACAGTCAGAGTGAAGCAGGGGGTATTAGTCCTGCTATGCGTACAGTTCTAGTTTGTACATATATCAAAGATGTGCATGTGGTAAGGATTTTTATTTTTGTGCATTTTTACCAAAAATATAGATTGTTGAACTTAGTCATTTTTGTGTGAATATGGCAAAAAGGGTACATGGTTTGTCTGTGCAACTCCTCCTACAGTTTGTAAGTTAGGAAGTTTTTACATTGCAGAACATTTGTACTCATATCAAAGATGTGCATGTTGTAAGGATTTTGATTTTCATGAATTTTACCAAAAAATATAGATTGTTGAACTTAGTTATTTTTTTTTATTTGTGAATTTGGCTGAAAGGGTACATGGTTTGTCCGTGCAACCCCTCTTACAGTTTTTATGCTACGACGTTTTTATTTTTGTTGAATGTGTTAAACATTATAATTTGACAAATAATATATTTTCCGTGTAGACTTAGTTTTCAATAATCTTGGACACAGTCAGAGTGAAGCGGGATGGTCTAACCGAGTGTTGTTACTTTCGTTACGATCGGTTATCCAACATGGCTGCCAGGGGCTATAATAGCCTCTGATTGGCTGAAATTTTTAATGTTCTTCTTCTCCGATACTACATGGAGGATGGAATTGAAAATTGTCATGAATTATCATTGCAAGCTGCTAACCAAGTGTTGTTACTTTTTGGACCGATTGAAAATCCAAGATGGCCGCCAGCGGGGGACATAATTTAACATAGCGATCCTATGGGAAATATGTAAAACAAACTTCTTCTCAAGAACCACTGGATGGATTGGACCCATACTTGGCAGAAATGTTCCTGACAAGGTTCTGATCAATTGTTGTTACTTTTTGTTCCGATTGGTTATCCAATATGGCTGCCAGGGGCCATAATAGCCTCTGATTGGCTGAAATTTCAAAGATCTTCTTCTCCGATACTACATGGAGGATGGAATTGAAAATTGTCATGAATGATCATTGCAAGCTGCTAACCAAGTGTTGTTACTTTTTGGACCGATTGAAAATCCAAGATGGCCACCAGCGGGGCTGCTGTTACTAAAAATAGAAATTTCTTCAATTGTCCATTGCTGCTTTAGTATAAACGAAAATGAGCTCAAATTTTAACTGCCGCTACATGGCAAGGAGTAGTTTAACATATATTCCGGGTTTTTCTGTGCAAATTTTTCTTTCAGCCGATTTATACCGATTATGCAAATTAGGCATATTTTGATAAAAGGTCACATTTAAATCTTCTCCT
>MJUT01031132.1:437888-449044 GCA_002080005.1 Gigantidas platifrons
GACCAAACAAAATAGACATCTGTCAAAAGTATTGGAAAATAAAAAAAAAAAACATATATAATCAACTAAAACCATATTTTTACCCCAAAAAAATGTGAAGTAATTTCTGGATAGATTTTAACAAATTTTACAAAAAAAACCTTTTGAATTGTCCATATTTTGATTGTTTATTTGCTCATTATGATTTTATGAGTGGTTTTTGTTGATAACATAGTTTTTTCATGATTCAGATTTTTAGGAATTATTTTTAGCATAAATGTATTGGAAAATAAAAGTCATATAAAATCCTAAAATATTTAATTTGCGAACATTATTTACTGAATAATGCGGAATCATTCAGAATTTTTTTTACGAATACAGAATACAACATATTTATTGTTCACCTGGTTCATTTTTTGTATTTACCTTATCGCACCTCAATTTTGTCAAAATACGTATTTTTTAAATCAACTTTATTTCTCCTCTCTCGAGCTGTGCACAAATTACTAACGTACTTTTCTTTATTAAAACCGTGCGAAGTGACCACTTTCTATCGGGAAAACATTTGAAATAAAACAATAATATAGTGAGAAAAGAGTACACGTGCTTACATGTTTCATCACTGTTTATTTATAGTTGGAACAACACTATCATTCGACAACCGTATATGACCAAATAGTTATTATTGGATCATTCAACAGACTCCGTAAATTTGCCGATAATTAATCAGTCACCATCTTTTGATGCATCATTCTGGAATTTTTCAACAAATATCGTCCTCTCATCCATTCTTTCTCACATATATCAACACGAAAATGAGTTAAAACATTATTTTATTAAATATAAAGCATGTATAGTACATTTTTTGAAGAATAAAAAACGGTCAAATATATAGCTATTGGGACTTTAATATAAGTTCAATATTTCATATTAGTTTAATTCTTAAAGGCAACATTTTGTGTTTCATCAAATTGTTTGAATTCCATTGAGAACAAATTGTGTTCCTCTTATTGGTGATTTGAATCTCAATTTGAATCTCAATTTACCTATTGCTAAATTCCAAAAAGATCTGTTTAAGGGTGTAGACCTGGGGTATGGGAGATAACTCTATTTTCAGTGTCTTCTCAAATATATGATCATCTGTGCATTTGAAAATTCCACCTTCTTGGTGATAAAGATTGTTTACATTGGATTTGGCCAGTTAAAAAATATGACTCCTTTTCCTTTTACCTTTCCATAGTTGTGCTCCTTGTATTTTAATATATTATTGCTGCTTATGCCAGTGTCAGGCAGTGTGTTATTATTATATGCCCACAAAATATCATTGAAATATATCTTTCCAGAAAAAATGTTCATCGAAATATGTTGTCAAAAATGCCAGAAATGTAACACAATTTGTGTGACAACCTTTTTCTATTGAAATTCAAGGGTTTGTAAAAAAACAAAAAATAAATATATTCATCAGAATCTTAGATATTATGAAACTATAGAGCAAATTATACGGTAGTAAAAAAATAGAAAGCTATGTTTGGGAAAAAAAATTGTAATATTATCTGATCCTCTCTTATACCGCCGTCTCCTTCTCCTAAGACAAATAAAGAATAATCAGAATCAAACGAATACAACAGGAGGACAGAATTTAAAGGAATTTAACAATACACCTGGGTGGATGTCTGTGTGTGTGTTGTTNTTTTTTTTAATGAATTAATCAAGTATAGTCACCCTCAAACCACCCCTCCCCCTCCCCATGGCCAGCCGACCTGAAAATAAAAAAGACAAATGCAGTCATTTGGTAATTTGGACATCCACTGTGTCAATTATAAGAATTCAAAAGTTATTGGTAACTAGTTCATTTTTATCTCACAAACAAAGAAACTAGCAAAATATGGGTGTGTGGTAACTTTCCTCCACAATTTCATTTTTTTTTCTGGGTGCCATGAAAAACATAAATTTAAATATTTTAAAAATCCGACGGTAAAAGTTTGTAAAATTTGGTTCAATGATGTCTATATATATTTTCTTTACTGTGACATTTTTTGGTGGAAATTAAATGACAGGATTTTTTCAATAACATTTTTAATACCATGGTGGTACCTCAGGGCATCCCCCCTTTTTTCCCAATGTCCACTGTTTGCATGTGAGTATCTCCATACAGGATATTCATATATGCTAGATATTTCATATTTATTGAACAATAACACTGTCAAGTGTATTAAAGTCAAAATATTCCCTTTCAACCAGAAATAAATGCGCATATCGATTAGAAACTTCCGAAACTAGTATTACCACCTGGCGTCGGGAATACCCCCAAAATTGCTATATTTAGGATGTGCTATGGAGAAAACGGCACAGTCAAATTTCTTGAAACTTTGTCAGAAAATGTATTTAGACATAACTATTCCATGGTGCAAATTTAAAAATTGAATGATGGGAAAATTTGGGGGTTACCCAGGCCTACACCCTTAAGTGCTCACTTTGTAGTTTATTCAACAATAAATGTAGATACTTAGATGATATGTTAACTGTTAGCAATCCTAATTTTATAAAGTTTGTCAAACAAATTTATCCCAAGGAACTTTTACTTTTGATATATACTGGTACTTGTTCAACATTCCCTTTATTTTCAGTACTGTCAACGTTCATAAAATTGTTCTCTTTATACAAAAACATTATGTATTTTAAATGTTACCTTATTTTCCAGTGCGAGTCCAATTGTTGAAGTTGCTGGTGCTCCTCCTCTTTTTCTACTGTCAGGAGAGAATCATCATATTGTCAGAAAGATATGTAATCCAGGATTTACTGTCAGTGTATTACATAGTAAGTATAGTGAAACTTGTCAATAAATCTGAACCCTGAATAAAACATTAAATAAAGTCCCAATGTAAGAAATCTTTGTTAAATTTAACTGTATAAACTGAACATATGTCTATTTCAAATATTAAAGCTGGTCCCATCTCCTATTGAGATTCGGTTTTGTCTTGTTTCAAATACGAAAACTGGTCCCATCTCCCATGGAGGTTCGGTTATGTTTATTTTCAAATACAAAAGCTGGTCTCATAGAAGTTCAGTTTTATCTATTTCAAATACAAAAGCTGGTCCCATGGAGGTTGGTTTTGTCTAATTCAAACAGAAAAGCAGATTCCATTTGTTGAAAGTGGCATTAAAACACAATAAAACAAAGCTTTATTTGCCAATTTAAAATTTGTATCCATTAATGCAAGTATGTTTTATATTATGTTTTCTGATTTTATTTATTAGCCATGATTCCAGTATTTCTTGAAAGGGGGAATGCCTTATCTAAAGTTTACAATTTGGCTTTATCTAACTCCAGCACTAGCTATGTAGATGTTGATATTCAGTCTTCTCTTAGTACACTTGTAAGTAAAGAGTTATTAATAGATCAGTTCATCATGAGAAACTGAAACAGCAAGTTTCATCTTCCATTTTGTTAAAAGAGAACTGCATTTGAGTGAGTAAGCATGATTGTTGTTTAGTGCCAAAAGAGCAATTTTTAGCTCGCCTGTACAAAGTACATAAGAGCTTATGTCGTCACCTGTGCGTCGTCGGCGTCCAATGTTAATGTTTGCATTTAGGTCCAATGTAGACAAACTACTTGGCCCAGGTTGATGAAACTTCACATGTGAGTTTGTCGTAGATAGTTAAAAACACCGCACACAAATATAGGTCACCGTGACCTACTATTTCTGCTTGAATGACTTTGACATGTTTGCGTTAATGTTTGCATTTAGATCCCATGTAGACAAACTACTTGGCCCAGGTTGATGAAACTTCACATGTGAGTTTGTCGTGGACAGTTAAAAACACCCCACACAAATATAGGCCACCATGACCTATTATTTCTGCCTGAATGACTTCGACATTTTTGCGTTAATGGTAGCGTTTAGGTCCAATGTAGACAAACTACTTGGTCCAGGTTGATGAAACTTCACATGTGAGTTTGTCGTGGACAGTTCAAAACACCACGCACAAATATAGGACACCAATATAACCAACCACAAGATCAGAAATCCTTCTCTGAAAAATGTCAAAACTCCAAAATCAGAATTGAAAACTACATTAGCTGGAGGAAATCTAGGTCATGAAAGGCACAAAAATGTAGCAGGGTTAAAGTTTTGGGGGAGCTATGTGTTTATTAATAATAACCTAGAGATCATATTTAGTGCAACACGTTTCTGGAATAAGCTTTATCAAGTACACTCAATAACAAAATGTTAAAAGACCAAAACACTATTACAAATGCTGGAAACACAAACTAACAGAGAAATATATACTGCATCTAAAAAGGATATCTTTTGTTATAGGGAAAGACAAATCATCTCTCTTATAATACATAGGAAACTTGTATAATAAATTTACCATGAGAGAGAACATGTCAAAATTTGTATAAATTGACTTGAATTACCATATTTATCAGCCTTATTTAAAGTTCTTAAGGATAAATTAATTTATTTGTCATATTTAAGAAAATCAGGATTTTTTTATCAGTATTTGCTACTAGTACATGTACAACATTTTGTTTTATGTTTCAGACTTTAGATGTGATATGTAAATGTGGTTTTCAATATGATTTACAAGCCTTAGAGAATCCAAAGTCAGCTGGTGTTCTTAAATTTAGACATTTAGTGGATTCTACTAGAAATAGGTATGTTTATTTAATGGTATTGGTGTTGTAATGGTTAGCATGCTCAACGTGAGTGCAGTAGATTATGTGTTTGAGCCCTGGTCACATCTAATCAAAGACTTAAGTTGGTATTTGTTGCTTCTCCGCAAAGCATGCAGCATTATATGATAAAATATAACAAAACAAACAAATTACAACCTTGGTTTATGTAAGAATGCAGGGATAAAAGGGAAGATTTTCACCATACAATGTCAAATTACAATTCGGAAAATAACTTGATTTTAAACAGTATGCTCAAATTTATAGATGTCAACTAGATAAAAGTTATGCAAATTTTCATTTCCAATGAGGAAAAAAACACACAACCGCCAAGTCCGCCGGCTGGGGCCGCCAGGGCAGCCAGCTGCACAACCGCCAAGTCCGCCGGCTGAGGCCGCCAGGGCAGCACGCCGCACAACTGCCAAGTCCGCCGGCTGGGGCCGCCAGGGCAGCCCGCCACACAACCACACAAATCCAACATAAACACTACAGTAGGAAATCTTTGTAATTAAGAATGGGATATCATGGAAAAGGTTTTTAAATCTTATAAATAAAAGAAATGATTTAGGTCTTGTCCAAAAGTTTTTTTTCCATGCTGATTAGAAATTGAAATAGCCACCACATTATTTAATTATAAAGATCTGTCAAACTTTGCCAGTATTTTTTAAGTATGTGACAAGATTAGCATATAATCTATCCTCTGATTCCTCTTCAGTTTTGCAGATTTGTTGCCATTTTCAAGACTACTGCCTACAAAGAAAAATATAAAAACAAAAGAAGACAAAGCATTTATCAATGAACTTACCAGCAAAATTATTGAGGAATACAAAAAACAAGATTTAAATGGTAAGTATATTCATCTCATCATCATTTCGTTGAATGTAACTTGTACTCGACATGATATGGCTGGAAATTTCCTTATTTGGTGTTAAACAACAATCACTCACTTACTCACTTCAGTGAAACCTTGACAGAAACTTTGACAATATCAATTTTTTTATTAGAATGGACATATGTTTTTATTATTAAAAGCAAATGACGTAATGTTTTTGGTCAATGAAGGTAGAGGCATTCATTTTTTTTTCAAGATAACAATTGTTTTTGCCTTTCTGACATAATAAAATTGTAATGGTCACAAATATTTTTTTTAGAGATTTTCATTTTGCCTTTTTGACATAATGAAATTATAAAGGTCACAAAGATTTTGTTTAGTAATTTTCAGTACCTCCACAATCTGATTAGAAGCACATGTTTCACTTGCTTACCGGGGCTCGGGTGGCTCAATGAGTTGGATCTAACAGCCTATCACCAATACGGCGTGGGTTCGCGCCCAGCTTTGTAAATTACAAAAAAGGGTGCATTCGATTTGCAACCGCAAGTGATAAAGTTTACCAGTTGCTTGTCCAGGGTCAGTGGTTCACTTCGGGTACTCCGGCTTCCTCCACCACTAAAACTGGTCGCCATGATATAGCTGAAAGTGACGTTAAAGGGATACTAAAGCTTGTTTTAACATATATTTTTTCAACTCGTGACGATGGTCGTTTCTTTTCAATTTAATTGTAAGAACAATCCAAAAATACTTTGCACGCCCATATAATCCCCAATATTGTTAAAATATCACTTAAAAGGGTCGAAATGAATTTTTGTCTAGGAAGCAAAAAAATCAATCATTGGAAAAACCCAGAGAAAACGAATGACATGACAGAAATATCAACGAATTATGTCACTTTTACAAAGATTCATTGATAAAAACTGGGATAATTTATCATAAATATCATTTATTGAACCAATTCCAAGTTTTCATGAGATAAAAAAAATATACCAAAATGAGCTTTAATATCCCTTTAAAACACCAAAAAATCAATCAATAAAATTCACTTGCTTACCCTTTACTGACATGTCACGGCATGGGAGATATAAAGAAACTAAATTACGAAAATGATGCTTTGAATTTGAAAACCAGGTGGGTGAGTCATTGTTACCAAACTCAAACCAGAGGCTCTCAAGAGCCTGTATCGTTCACCTGGTTATAAAAAGAACCAATTGGTCCTATGTAAAAACTATGTCATAAAGTGGTAGTCATCTTGGAATTTCGATCAACATAAAAAACACAAAGTTTGTAAAGGACCTTCCAATGATTGATGCACAGTTTAGGTACCGGTTCAATCAGTGCAATAGCTTCAGAGAAGAACACATTTCTGTATTTTCCCCATATATGGTCCTGTGTTAATACTATGACCTGTGGTGGCAGTCATCTTGAATTTCGGATCGGCATAAAAAACCCAAACTTTTTAGAGGACCTTCAAATGATCCTTCCTGCTCAGTTTGGTTTCAATTTTCCATGTGGTTTAAGAGAAAAAGCGTTTTGAAACATTTTTTCCCATAGGGTCCAAAGTTAAACTAAGTGCTGCCGTAGCTGCCATTTTGAATTTCATATCGGCAACAAAAAATGTACAGTTTGTAGAGGACCATCCAATGAACGTTCATGTACAGTTTGGCTTTAATCATGTTTGTAGTTTCTGAGAAGAAGGCATTTGAACATTTTCCCATAGGGTCCAATGTTAATATATGTCCTGCGGTGGTGGCCATCTTGGATTTTTTATCGGCATAAAAAACATAAACTTGGTAGAGGACCTTCCAATGATTATTTCTGGGCAGTTTGGTTTCAATTGTCTTAAGTGGTTTCAAAGAAGAATCATTTTGAAACATTTTTCCCATAGGGTCCAATGTTAAATTAAGTCCTGTCGTAGCCGCCATTTTGAATTTCATATCGGAACAAAAATCCTAAAGTTTGTAGAGGACCATCCAATGAACATTCATGTACAGTTTGGCTTTAATCATGTTTGTAGTTTCTGAGAAGAAGGCATTTGAACATTTTCCCATAGGGTCCAATGTTAATCTATGTCTTGTGGTGGTGGCCATCTTGGATTTCCGATCGGCATAAAAAACATAAATTTGGTAGAGGACCTTCCAATGATCATTTCTGGGCAGTTTGGTTTCAATTGTCTAAGTGGTTTCAGAGAAGAATCATTTTGAAACATTTTCCCCATAGTGTCCAATGTTAAATTAAGTCCTGTCATAGCCGCCATTTTGAATTTCATATCGGAACAAAAAACTTAAAGTTTGTAGAGGACCATTCAATGAACATTCATGTACAGTTTGGCTTTAATCATGTTTGTAGTTTCTGAGAAGAAGGCATTTGAACATTTTCCCATAGGGTCCAATGTTAATCTATGTCCTGCGGTGGCAGCCATCTTGGATTTCCGATCGGCATAAAAAACATAAAATTTGTAGAGGACCTTCCAATGATCATTCCTGGGCAGTCTGGTTTCAATTGTCCAAGTGGTTTCAGAGAAGAAGCGTTTTGAAACATTTTTCCCATAGGGTCCAATGTTAAACTAAGTCCTGCCGTAGCTGCCATTTTGAATTTCATAGCGGAACAAAAAACCTACAGTTTGTAGAGGACCATCCAATGAACATTCATGTACAGTTTGGCTTTAATCATATTTGTAGTTTCTGAGAAGAAGGCATTTGAACATTTTCCCATAGGGTCCAATGTTAATCTATGTCCTGCGGTGGCGGCCATCTTGGATTTCCGATCGGCATAAAAAACAGAAACTTGGTAAAGGACATTCCAATGATCATTCATTTACAGTTTGGGTTCAGTCAGGTCATTAGTTTCAGAGAAGAAGATCTTTGAAATTTCAGCCAATCAGAGCATATTATTGGCCCTGGCAGCCATGTTGAATATCCGACTGGAACAAAAAACAGAAACTTTGTAGAGGACCATCCAAGGAACATTCCTGCTAAGTTTGGTTCCAATTGGCCCAGTGGTTTCGGAGAAGAAGCTTGAAATGTGAAAAGTTTACAGACGACGGACGCCAAGTGATGACAATAGTTCACATGGACCTATACCGTAAATAGATTATCTACAAAATCACAAAAATATTTTTGGGTAGATTTAGCACAATTGCAAGGATCAGCAATATTGCCAAGTAGAAGCTGGCAGATTGACAAAGGGAGATAAAAAAAAAAAACCTAAGGGAATATACTTATTACATTGTATCACATGCAATCTTTGTTTTTTTTTATCAATTTTCACAATTGAAAAATACATATTCAATAGCTGTATGGAGTAAAGACAAAACATGGTTGAAATTATTTTCCCCATTAATTCAAGCTGACTGCTGTTTTTTATGATCCAAATTTACAATGATCTTAAATGTCACATTGAACATGTTTAATCTTATTACCTATTTTTATTTTTTTACAGAAACTGGACACAAAGACTTGTTAACATCACTGATGACTGCCAGGAATTCTGAGGGATCAGGGCTATCTGATAAGGAGCTGTTTGGAGAAATTATAGGATTCTTGTTTGCTGGTTTTGATGTATGTTCATCTGTTTTTCATTCAATAATGTACTACATCTTTCTCTATAATACATTTTGTTGTTGCTAAATTTAATATATTCAGTTCTTAAATAAATCCAGTTTTTACATTACTCAATAATGCTAATGCTGACAGAGTTACTCAATAATGCTAGTCCTGACAGTGTTATACTAGGAGCTCGACTGAACCTGACTTGTTATTCTGGTTATTCATGCAAGTTTTGTATTCAAGCAATTTTTTTTTCATTCATCCAATCAAAAATCAAATTGCCAGTGGTAGCCACATTTTTTTGCCATATCAAGATTAAATGAGGAATTTTTGTAGAGGATTGACGAGTTCGAGCTATCCAAGTTCTACTGTATTTAATTTTGTTCACATTCTATAAATTAACAGTATTTTAAAAGGTTTAACTATATATTTACAGACTACAAGTACAGTGATGACATGGATTTTGTTACAGTTAGCACAATACCCTGAAGTTCAAGACAAAGTCAGAGCTGAAGTCAATGAAATATTACCAGACATGTCAAAATATGGCCCAGAACAGTTAGAAAAATTAAAATATTTGAATTGTGTCATAAAAGAGACTATGAGGCAAGTATTGTTTAATTGTATTTTGTCAGTAGTGAGGATGAATTACAGTAAAACCTGTCTAACCCGAACCCCTGTGGGACTAAATAATTTGTTCGGTTTAGACAGGTATTTGGTTTACACAGGTTCAAATTACATAGACAGTTAGTAGGTGGGACTGTAAAGTCTGTCTGGTTTAGACAGGTTTTCGGTTTACTCAGGGTTCGGTTTAGACAGGTGTCACTGTACCTGGAAAATTATTGAATATAACAAAATTTAAAAAAAATAAATACATCGCCTGGGATGAGATGTACTCAATTATGTAGTAAAGCTTTTCAGTGATTTGCAATAAATCAGTGGTTTTCTCTGGGCACTCGAGCTTCCTCCACCAATAAAACTGACCTTCACAATATGAATGAAATCTTGTTTAAAGTAATGTTATGCAACCATATTGTAACCCTAAATGATACAGCAATCATTACATAAAACGTGCTGAATGAAATTTCTGTGATATTTATAGTGATTATCTCCCATTATAAGATTGAAATGTCTGAGATATTTATATTGATTTTCTCCCCTTATAAGATTGAATGGATTGATTATCTCCCCTTATAAGTGTTCATGACATCAACAATCTAATTCATAGGGAGATAAGTGATGGTACCCTGATTATCCTAAATGTTATGATTGCTCTATAAAACGTTTTATATATATCCTTATTACAAGCAAATTATGTTTGGTTTAACTTTTAGTGTAAAAAGGAAAGCTTTAAATTTATTGTGCATGTCTGAGATTTTTAAACGATTGAACGTAAGTGAGATATCGTTTAATGCTAGCACTCATACAAACCGGAAGACACTGCTTTACACAACATGTGTCGCAACCTTCCGCCCGGACAAATATAGAGTCAATTGTAAGAGGACGAGTAACTTAAATATCAGAAAGAGCATGCATGCAACATTCATATATTATAAATCCCCCTTAAAATCGGGTACTTATATGCACGTTTGCTCATCTATCAGTATTTCTTTGTTGCAACACGGATTTTGCGGATGGATATTTCAATATCTAGAAATATTGATATTGTGTTTACTATGTAAGAGACTTTGATTTTCGTATTGCGTCTGAAAATTGACATTTGAACAACAACAAAAAATGCATGTGGATATTTCAGCAAGTGTACAAAAATTGTACCTTTCTACTTTTGTCCTGTTCCGAAATGTGTGTTTTCTGTTTTTAATTTTAGAATAAATTTTAAAACATAGTCTATTTATATCCTATGCTGCTGGGGGTTTTCAATTCAACTGGTTTGTCAGTGTTGTTAGTTCTCGACCATCGTAGTTTTGTTCAGGATTGGGAACCAGTGCTTAAGACAACACGTGTTCTAGATGTTTGACGTACTATCTAATGAAAAGTCTAGAAAATCCCGAAGAGGTTTTGACCTGCTAACCTTGACTCACTGCTGACGTATTTATGTCAACAATACATGCTTTTAAAGTATGTTCCACCTAAAAATAAACATGAAATGAAAGTA
>MJUT01031146.1:0-11181 GCA_002080005.1 Gigantidas platifrons
CTTCGCTATGAAGTCTCCATACATCTCAACACAATATCCCCACTTTGCTGTGAAGTCTCCCTACATCTCAATACAATCTCCCTCTTCTTTATGATGTCTCCCTACATCTCACTACAATCTCCCCACTTTGCTGTGAAGTCTCCCTACATCTCAATACAATCTCCCCACTTTGCTATGACGTCTCCCTACATCTCAATACAATCTCCCCACTTTGATATGACGTCTCCCTACATCTCAATACAATATCCCCACTTTGCTGTGAAGTCTCCCTACATCTCAAAACAATCTCCCTCTTCTTTATGATGTCTCCCTACATCTCACTACAATCTCCCCACTTTGCTGTGAAGTCTCCATATTTCTCAATACAATCTCCCCACTTTGCTATGAAGCCTCTCTACATCTCAGTACACTCTCCCTACTTCTTTATGAAGTCTTCGTACATCGCAATGCAAAATCCCTACTTTGCTATGAATTCTTCCAACATCTCAATATAATCTCCCCATCGATACAATTTTCCCACTTTCCTATGAAGTCTCCCTACATCTCAATTGTACAATCTCCCCACTTCTAACGAAATATCAGTATAATCTCCCCACTTCTCCATGAAATCTCCCTACATCTCAATTCAATCTCCCCACTTTACTATGAAGTCTCCCTACATCTCAATACTATCTCCCCACTTTGTTGCTATGAATTCTACCTACATATCAATACAATCTCCTTACTTCTTTATGAAGTCCCCTTACATCTCAATGTACTCCTACAACATTGCTATGAAGTCTCCCTACATATCTGAATACAATCTCCCCACTTTGCTATGAATTCTCCTAACATCTTTATATAATCTCCCCATCGATACAATCTTCCCACTTTGCTATGAAGTCTCCCTACATATCAACACAATCTCCCCACTTTGCTATGAATTCTACCTACATATCAATACAATCTCCCCACTTTAGTATGAAGTCTCCCTACATCTCAATACAATCTCCTCACTTCTCTATAAAGTCTCCCTACATATCAATACAATCTCCGCACTTTGCTATAAATTCTACCTACATATCAATACAATCTCCCTACTTCTTTATGATGTCTCTCTACATCTCAATGCAATCTCCCCAATTTGCAATGAAGCCTCTCTACATATCAATGCAATCTCCCCACTTCTCTATGAAGTCTCCCTACATCTCAGTACAATCTCCCCACTTTGCTATGAAGTCTCGCTACATCGCAATACAAGCTCCCCACTTTGGTTTGAAGTCTCCATACATCTCAATACAGTCTCCCCACTTTGCTATGACGCCTCTCTATATCTAAATGCAATCTCCCCACTTTGCTATGAAGTCTCCCTACATAGCAATACAATCTCCCCACTTTGCTATGAAGTCTCCTAACATCTCAATACAATCTCCCCACTTTGCTAAGAATCCTCTCTACATCTCAATGCAATCTCCCTACTTCTTAATGAAGTCTTCCTACATCTCAATGTAATCTCCCCATTTTGTTGTGAAACATCCCTACATCTCAATAAAATCTCCCCACTTTACTATGAAGTCTCCTTACATCTCAATACAAAATCCTCACTTTCCTATGAATTCTCTCAACATCTCAATATAATCTCCTCATCGATACAATCTTCCCACTTTCCTATGAAGTCTCCTTACATCTCAACACAATCTACCCACTTTACTATGAAGTCTCCCTAGATTTCAATACATTCTCCCCACATTGCAATGAATTCTACCTACATATCAATAAAATCGTCCCACTTCTCTATGAAGTCTCCCTACATCTCAATAGAATCTTCACACTTTACTATGAAGTCTCCCTACATCTCCATACAATCTCCCCACTTTGCTTTGAAGTATCCCTACATCTCAATACAATCTCCCCACTTTGCTATGAAGTCACTCTACATCTCAATGCAATCTCCCCACTTTTCTATAAAGTATCTCTATATCTCAATATAATCTCCCCACTTCTCTATGAAGTCTCCATACATCTCAAAGCAATCGCACCACTTTGCTATGAAGTCTCCCTACATCTCAATACAATCTCCCATTTTGCTATAAAGTTTCCCTACATCTCCATACAATCTCCAGACTTTGCTATGAAGTCTCCCTACATCTCAAAACAATCTCCCCACTTTACTATGAAGTCTCCCTACATCTCAATAGAATCTTCCCACTTTACTATGATGTCTCCCTACATCTCAATACAATCTCCTCACTTCTCTATGAAGTCTCCCTACATATCAATACAATCTCCGCACTTTGCTATAAATTCTACCTACATATCAATACAATCTCCCTACTTCTTTATGATATCTCTCTACATCTCAATGCAATCTCCCCAATTTGCAATGAAGCCTCTCTACATATCAATGCAATCTCCCCACTTCTCTATGAAGTCTCCCTACATCTCAGTACAATCTCCCCACTTTGCTATGAAGTCTCGCTACATCGCAATACAAGCTCCCCACTTTGGTTTGAAGTCTCCATACATCTCAATACAGTCTCCCCACTTTGTTATGACGCCTCTCTATATCTAAATGCAATCTCCCCACTTTGCTATGAAGTCTCCCTACATAGCAATATAATCTCCCCACTTTGCTATGAAGTCTCCTAACATCTCAATACAATCTCCCCACTTTGCTAAGAATCCTCTCTACATCTCAATGCAATCTCCCTACTTCTTAATGAAGTCTTCCTACATCTCAATGTAATCTCCCCATTTTGTTGTGAAACATCCCTACATCTCAATAAAATCTCCCCACTTTGCTATGAAGTCTCCTTACATCTCAATACAAAATCCTCACTTTCCTATGAATTCTCTCAACATCTCAATATAATCTCCTCATCGATACAATCTTCCCACTTTCCTATGAAGTCTCCTTACATCTCAACACAATCTACCCACTTTACTATGAAGTCTCCCTAGATTTCAATACATTCTTCCCACATTGCAATGAATTCTACCTACATATCAATAAAATCGTCCCACTTCTCTATGAAGTCTCCCTACATCTCAATAGAATCTTCACACTTTACTATGAAGTCTCCCTACATCTCCATACATTCTCCCCACTTTGCTTTGAAGTATCCCTACATCTCAATACAATCTCCCCACTTTGCTATGAAGTCACTCTACATCTCAATGCAATCTCCCCACTTTTCTATAAAGTATCTCTATATCTCAATATAATCTCCCCACTTCTCTATGAAGTCTCCATACATCTCAATGCAATCGCACCACTTTGCTATGAAGTCTCCCTACATCTCAATACAATCTCCAGACTTTGCTATGAAGTCTCTCTACATCTCAATACAATCTCCCCACTTTACTATGAAGTCTCCATGCATCTCAATACAATCTCCCCACTTTCCAATGAAGTCATACATCTCAATAAAATGTCCCCACTTTGCTATGAAGTCTCCTTACATCTCAATACAAAATCCCCACTTTGCTATGAATTCTCCGAACATCTCAATATAATCTCCTCATCGATACAATCTTCCCACTTTGCTATGAAGTATCCCTACATCTCAATACAATCTCCCCACTTTGCTATGAATTCTACCTTCATCTGAAAGCATTCTCCCAATTTTTCTATGAATTCTACCTGTATCTCAAAACAATCTCCCCACTTTACTATGAAGTCTCCCTACATCTCAATAGAATCTTCCCACTTTACTATGATGTCTGCCTACATCGCAATACAATCTCCCCACTTTGCTATGAAGTATACATACATATCAATACAATCTCCCCACTTTGTTATGAAGCCTCTCTACATATCAATACAATCTTCTCACTTTGCTATGAAGTCTCGCTATATCGCAATGCAATCTCCCCACTTTGCTATGAAGTCTCTATGCATCTCAAAACAATATCCCCACTTTGCTATGAAACCTCTCTACATCTCAATGCAATTTGTCTACTTCTGTATGAAGTCTCCGTACATCTTAATACAATCTCCTACTTTGCTATGAAGCCTCTCTACATCTCAATGCAATCTCCCCACTTTGCTATGAAGTATCTCTATTATCTCAATATAATCTCCCCACTTCTCTATGAAGTCTTCATACATCTCAATGCAATCGCACCACTTTGCTATGAAGTCACCCTACATTTGAATACAATCTCCCCACTTTGCTATGAAGTTTTCCTACATCTCAATACGATATTCCCACTTTGCTATGAAGTATTCCTACATCTCGATGCAATCTCTCCACTTTGCTATGAAGTCTCCATACATCTCAATACAATCTCCCCACTTTTCTATGAAGTCTTACATCTCAATACAATCTGCCCACTTTGCTATGAAGTCTCTCTACATCTCAATATAATCTCCCCACTTCTCTATAAAGTTTCCATGCATCTCAATACAATCTCCCCATTTTCCTATGAAATCTCCCTTCATATAAATACAATCTCCACTTCTCTATAAAGTCTCCCTTACATCTCAATATAATCTCCCCATTTTGCTATTAAATCTCACTACATCTCAATACAATCTCCCAATTTTCCTATGAAATCTCCCTACATATGAATACAATCTCCACTTCTCTATAAAGTCTCCCCTACATCTCAATACAATCTCCCCATTTTACTATTAAATCTCACTACATCTCAATACAATCTCCCCACTTCTGCATGAAGTCTCCCTACATCACAATACAATCTCCCCACTTCTGCATGAAGTCTCCCTATATCTCAATACAATCTCCCCACTTCTGTATGAAACCATCCTATTAGTATCGCAATCTACCACTTCTCTGATACCAAAACAATTCTCTATGATGTTTTCCTATTTATGCACGAAGACTTTGCACATCTCCATGACATATCCCCACTTCTCCATGATCAACATCTCCCCCTTTCTCCATGACACCTATGGTCCGTCGTGGCCGTGATGGTAGTATTGTAGTTTGATTTACAACTACCCATGCAATCAGTGCCTATCACCACTGATGTTGTGAGTTCGAATCTCGATCAGGACGAGTTGCACAACATTATGTGATAAAGTTTGTTAGTAACTTGCTACAGATCGGTGGTTTTCTCCGGGTATTCCGGTCTCCTCCACCAATAAAACTGACCGCACCACGATATAACTGAAATATTGTTAATAGTGGCGCTAAACACCATAAAACTAGACAGTTCATGACATCGTCCCACTTCTTTATGAAGTCTACATACGTCTATCTAAATGTTCTTACTTCAATATGAAATATTTCCTAGTACCATCTGAAACCTCTCTCTGGACTGGAAACTGAAGATTTCTAAGGATCATCACACAGTGCTGCTCAGAATGTCCCAAATGTGGCGGATATGACGTACCCTCTCAAAGGGAGATAATGAGGTAATAATACAGAAACCCTCACTATAGACCATGATGGGCAACACTTTTGGAAAAAGCCACACTCATTGAACTTTTAAGTCCTCTTTAATAGACTACAAATAGAGTGTCCCCATTGTAACTGCCAAGCAAATCGTCACTTCCCAAATCTCTATCACTTTCCAGTGACACTCAAGCCTCGATGTCGCAGTTTTTTTAAAACATATATAGTGTTATATATAAGTGAAAAACTACTCGATAGACGTTAAAATTAGTCAAATAATTAATCAACTAGTTAAACTCATTCTAAATTAGGGTATCGTAAGTACAAGGACGGAAAAATGATTAACAACGTTGATAGGTGTACTCGATACAACATTGCGTGATATGATAAGGTTTGTCAGTGACTTGCGACAGTGGTGGCTTCTCATGATACATCAGTTCCTTCTACTAATGAAACTGACAACCATAGTGTATGTAACTGGTATATCGTTAATATAGGTGTTACACGTACAAAGATGTACAAGATCCACTATTTTAGTTTAAACATATTTTATTTGCCCACAAGACGCAATTTAAACGAACTTATCAAGCGATCTCCTATATACAATAAGTTATACACATTATTTAATAGAGCATGGATGTGTAAAGGTAAAGTTAAAATATATTTAGGTTTAAAAATTTCAACATCATACACAAGTGTTTAAAAATTTCTCGTTAAGTTAAAAATAAAACATAAAACTGTCATCTTTAACTGAAACTTCAATCCACCAATTGTAGCTGCTGAGAACTTTCTCACCAAGTATAGCCCATGAAAGCCATTCAGCTTATTTCCAATGGGGTCCTTTATAAGTATCAGCTTAAAGTTCAAGTGGACATTAAAAGATCAACATGAGCGGGTAGAGGGATTACTTAATTTTAAAATAAGTACATTATCTATGAAAATATATATGTATATATAATTGTCATTATTATGATATGACACGTCTTTCCCGTTCTTCACTGGTATGTATCAGGTGGCACTTCACTTAAATATATATGTATAAATATGTATAAATATAAATATTTTTTACATTAATATGTGTAAATTGAAAAATTAAATTATGCTATTTGACAGTAGACGACAAGGAAATCTTAACTTCAAGTTTGGACAAACCGACATACTATCAGTTGACTTTCATAGACACCTGGGTACTGTGTTCAATTCTGACGGTAAATGGACACGACATATTAACTACATACTAGCTAAGGCATCTAAGCATGTATGCCGTTTACGAAAATTGAATTTTATTTTAAAACGGGAAATTCTTGAAAAAAATCAACTTTTATTAGACCTTTGTTAGAATATTCTTGAGAAATTTGAGACAACTCTTCACAGACGAATATTTTAGTTTAAACATATTTTATTTGGCCACAAGACGCAAGTTAAACAAACTTATGAAGCGCTCTCCTATATACAATAGGTTATAAATATTATTTTATCGAGCACGCATGTATATTAATATTTATTACATTAATATGTGTAGATTGAATAAGAATAGAGAACAAAGAAAGGAATGGGAGAAGAAAGGGGTTGGTGTGGTGTGTGTGATTGCTATCTTGATGGACCACTTAGTTAACAAGAATAATGTCAGACCTCTTTATACGTTCAAACACGCGCTTAAAAATAATTTTGTGCACACTTTAGATCAGGCATCAGTGTTGTGCCAGTATTTCCAATGTCACAATGTGTTCTTCATTGATTTATCAACCATTTTTTTTACCGGGGCCTAGGATTTTGTTCCTGGGCCAACGCGAATGTTTTTTTCTTGGTTTTTTTTCAAAGATAACAAAGGATATATGCTGATAAAAGGGGGATATGACAAATATTTTTTTCCAGAAATGAAAAGAAAATTGTTTGTGCTCTAGTATATCACTGTAGCCTTGTACCTGTATAATACATACTACATTACAGCACTAGTTGACTTCCCAAATAATATCATATCACCATGGTATTTATTCTATTGTGATTTTTTAAGTTTTATATTGTGTTATACAGGTTATTGATATTGAATATCTATTATCTGTGCTAAATTTAAAAAAAAACAAAAAAAAACTGTTATTTCCGGAAAAGTTAAAATGTCAAGGAAATAGTAGATAATATAAACACAGATATCGCCTGCATATAATCGAATATAAAATGAGATATTTATGATAAACCAGCACCGTCAAAATCCATAATTAATAAACAGTTCAAGTCTAAAAGACACTGCAAGGACAAGCTGCAGAAATTGCCATTCTAAGTGAGTATTTGGTTAATTCGAGAAAATGATTTAAAATGATAAAATAACAATATTCATACATTGTCAAGATTGTGTCCAAATTTTAAAAGCACAAAATGTAAAAAAATAAGGTAGTTCAGTTATGTTCTGTCTATTACAATAAGACTTCACGGATCAAAGCTGCTAAAAAATTTGAATTGAAATATAAATACATTGTGTTTCCGAACCTGAATTCACAGGCACTGCATCTCAATCAACAGGAATGGGAGGTCATGATCATATGGTAGTTGGATTTACAAGTACCTGTATAATCAATGCCTATCACCACTAACGTTGTGAGTTCGAATCCAGCTCATGACGGTGTGTACTCGATACAATATTATGTGATAAAGTTTGTCAGGTTAATTCACATGTTAAATATAGGGATCGCCGAGGCCGTGATCGTATGGTAGATGGATTTTTAACTACCTAAATGCAACCGATGCCTATCATCGCTGATATGGTGGGTTCGATCCCCGCTCAAGGAGAGGAATACAACTTTATTTGATAAAGTTTGTGAGTGACATGCGGCAGGTCGATGGTTTCTCCGGGTCCTCCTGTTTCCTCCACCAATAAAACTGACCCCCACGATATAATTGAAATATTGTTGAAAGTGACGTTAATCACCACCCAACCAACCAACATTTATAAATAATTTGATAAACTATTATGCAAGAATATGTGCTTTCTGTATTTCTATATATAACAAACAACAGTGATTTTAAGCTGAATTATTTATTTATGATATGCCAAAATATCTTATTGGACATTTGGTATTACTAAATTACATTAAAACCTCATTTCATGATTGCTCAAAACCATACATCGGCCTTTTTTATCACAAATTATGGTCACCGCACAATCTTGCAAGAGAAATAGTGTATCATAGCTGTCAAGTACTCCAAATATATATCGGAGAAATCCTGATAACTTTGGCTTTAAATCTAATGTTTTGATTGGACGGTGTAATTTTATGAACCAATCACAACTCTGGCCTCGGTAAA
Organism: Gigantidas platifrons; assembly: GCA_002080005.1. Lineage (NCBI taxonomy): Eukaryota > Metazoa > Mollusca > Bivalvia > Mytilida > Modiolidae > Gigantidas > Gigantidas platifrons. Next base: position 8,643 of record MJUT01031146.1, read on the forward strand.
TATAATATTCGCGGGTAAATCAATCCCTGTATCCACCTCATTAAAAGTCATTAATTGTATAATAATTCTTTTGGCCACTGTGTTGTCTGATATTCCTCGATATACGGATTCTAATTACCCCATTGGTATCTTCAAAATCTACTCTCTACTTATTCCGATACGGGACACCCAAAAGCGTAATTCCGATTCGGGACGTCCCGATTGCGATTTGAAAAGTATTCCGATTAGAGCCGTGACAATACTTGTCAGGTTTCTAAATTTCATGATAGTTGAAGAATCCAGAACGTATTTCATTGTTGCATATTTTTTGTTTTTATTTCAGTTGGTGGGACACTGATACACTGAGATGAGAATTCAAGACATATTTCTTATTATTTTGAGTACTATTAAAATGGTGAACAGTGATGCAGAATGTGAAGAATACATGGAATTATTGACTGATGTGTTCATAAATTCTCCAGGTAATTTTCATTTGTTTAAAAAGAAATCATTTGCTTCAGGTGCCGTCATGGCCGTGATCGTATGGTAGTTAGATTTACAACTACCTATGCAATCAGTGCCTATCACCACTGATGTTGTGAGTTCGCATCTCGATCAGGGCGAGGTGTACAACATTATGTGATAAAGTTTGTCAGTGACTTGAGACAAGTCGATGGTTTTCTCCGGGTCCTCGTATTCCTCCACCAATAAAACTGACCGCCACGATATAACTGAAATATTATTGAAAGTGGCGTTAAACACCATCAAACAAACAACTATAAATAAGAGTATAGACGATGGTGGTAATAAATGTACAATTTTGTCATGTATTGTCTAATTTGCAAAATCTATTATTCAGCGTCAGCACACTCTTCTCGAGAAATTTGCCCTGATACGGATAAGGATTGCTGTTGGTGATTGTAAACAGCTGTCTAGAGAGGCACTTGTCACATGGATTGCTGTTTGTGATTGCCAATAGTACATCTATTTTGCATGTTTGTTTAAATGTAATTAGTATAATTTTATGTAGTGCATGACAGAAGTTGTTTTCATGTTAATTTACATGTTTTTATATTCGGTAAAAAGCTCTCTAGAGCTGATGTTATTATGTTGTTGACATGCCGAATCAAAATAAAGTTTTCTATGTCTCTGTCTATGATACGTTATTATCCCCCCGCCAACGAAGTTGCGAAGGGATATAGTAACGCTACCGTCCGTCGTCCGTCCGTCCGTCTTTCCGTAACATCTTTGTGAACACTCTAGAATCAACATCCTTCAATGGATTTTGACCAAACTTGGTACATACTTAATCCTAAAGAGAATCTGGAACACTGTTAATTTTCAAGATCATAGGTCAAAGGTCAAGGTCACCGGGCCGAATGTTTAGGCGAGGGGATACGCCGCGCTTTGCGTTGCCCTTGTTATTAATATAAATAATCGCTAAATCTTGCATCCTTGTTATTTAATGCTCGCGAATTTAAGTGCACATCTTCAAGTATGAGAGAGTTTTTTTTTTTCCATTTGTATAAAATTTTATATTGGATAGTTGAATGCATGTACAACATAGCGAAGCGCTAAATAACCACATGGACAATGCAGAAACACTAGCCACATAGCAATAAAAAATGAAATAAAATAAAATAAAATAAACGAAACAAAAATCTAAAATCTAAAAAGATGAACAACACGGTGCGCACCAAAGCACTTGGGTTAGACACAGGTGATCACGAAGGACGAGTAGGTCCTGCTTCTTTTAAGACTCAACTAGCGTGTTACTGATATGGTCAAGTCAGGTAAAATACTATCTCCGTTGTGATTTGTGACTGTAAATTGTCGACAAATAAGTAAACATACTACGAATTATATCAACATTACACTAACTTTTTATTTTTCATTGCATACAAGAATTTTACAAGAACCATTTTAATATAATTCTAAAGATCCAATTATTTCCAAACTTTCCTAATGGGCCTATAATTTTCAAATGATCGTATAACAACTCTCAGCGTACTGATGGGGTAATCGCAGTGCCAGATTTAGGCCCTGTGCTAGTTACGGCATGATGTCCCTTACTTGGGCCCTGAATGTGGTAGACCCGATAGGCATACACAGGCAGTCAGGCATACATGCTCTATCTATCATTTTGTCTGGAATCTCTCCGAAACAGAACGCCTTCAAATTTAAAATTGCAGCAAAAATCCATCGTAAATAAAATAAATAAAAAACAATTGGCAGGAATATGCCCCCCTTTCCTTGTCCAACGGGGCACTGTGCGGGCATACCTAAACACAATGTTAAATCCGGCACTGAGTAACAGATCGACGTAAGTTGAAGATATAAAGACAATATAATGACCTAACGTAAAAGCACAAAAAGACAAACAATGCACCGCAAAATATTAAATAAAAAAAAACTAACAGGTGCTTCAGAATAATAACGTAGATATCAAAGTAGTGTGCACGACGCGCTTCTAATAAAACCTTCATCAGGTACGTTACTGGAATAACCTTCATCAGGTACGTTACTGGAATAACCTTCATCAGGTACGTTACTGGAATAA
>MJUT01031146.1:12645-25355 GCA_002080005.1 Gigantidas platifrons
TGGCGTTAAACACCATAAGCAAACATATAATCAAGATATTTTATAGCCGCCACGATATTAAAAGAAAAATAATTTATAAATGTCATCATACTCTTCACTCCCAGGGCCACATAGAGTTGAAAAGCAATTAACATTTGAATCTGTAAATGAGAACATTTTAAAAGTATAAAATGCATCAAATTCATTTAAATTTTTAAAATGACGGTTCTTTTACATTGCATGACATCTGAATATTCATGTTTTTAATTTAAAATGAACCTGTCGTTGATGGGTCGGCTTTGGGGGTCGACCACCAAGGAGTGTGTCCATGTCGTATGTGGGATAGTGGTAGGGTAGTGTAGTGTCATCTCCATCGAAAGCCATGGAGTATGACTCCGCTCCATCTCGGAATCCGGTTTATAATACAGAAGTTATGGCATCCACGGACTACATACGGATGTAGATCTCATCCAGGGCTTCGAATTCGTTGCGATATTTGGTAGGTGACAAAGACCTGCCTGTAATATGAAATCTGCTATGTGTAGACTGCTCTCTCTTTTGCAATACTCCACTGGGTGGTGTGTTATGAGGTCGTGACGCTTTGCTTGTCAGTCTGTGTTGTGTCGTCTATCTGTTGAGGATTCCCAGTCTGTGTTGTGTCGTCTATCTGTTGAGGATTCCCAGTCTGTGTTGTGTCGTCTATCTGTTGAGGATTCCCAGTCTGTGTTGTGTCGTCTATCTGTTGAGGATTCCCAGTCTGTGTTGTGTCGTTTATCTGTTGAGGATTCCCAGTCTGTGTTGTGTCGTCTATCTGTTGAGGATTCCCAGTATGTGTTGTGTCGTCTATCTGTTGAGGATTCCCAGTCTGTGTTGTGTCGTCTATCTGTTGAGGATTCCCAGTCTGTGCATCTGCACGTACCGTTATGTTAACAAAGGTTTGATTTCCGATTCTCCTTCCACTGATTTAGACAGTACACGTTTCTTTTCCGTGTGAAAGGAAACAGGTGCTTCTTTTAAGAGGCCTGTCTGGCAACATCTCCCATTGTAGCAATTGGTTTCCCAGCCTTTATCCAAATCAACTTGACTGTATTTGCACTGGCATTAACCTGTAGATTCCAAGTCAATTTATTTCCCTCTACATCTGCGTGTTTCAGTAATTCGACCGAGTTCAACAGGGAAGTACATTATTGTGAGTTATTAGTTGAGTTTTGTCCACTGTTGAGATGTATCCGCTAGTCAAGTCTTGTCCACTGTTTAGATGTATCCGTTAGTCAAGTGTTGTTCATTGTTTAGATGTATCCGCTAGTCAAGTCTAGATCACTGTTGAGATATATCCGCTAGTCAGGTCTAGATCATTGTTTAGATATATCCGCTAGTCAAGTCTAGATCACTGTTTAGATGTATCCGCTAGTCAGGTATAGATAACTGTTTAGATGTATCCGCTAGTTAAGTCTAGATCACTGTTTAGATGCATCCGCTAGTCAAGTCTAGATCATTGTTTAGATGTATCCGCTAGTCAAGTCTAGATCACTGTTTAGATGTATCCGCTAGTCAGGTCTAGATCACTGTTGAAATATATCCGCTAGTCAAGTCTTGTTCACTGTTGAAATGTATCCGCTAGTCAAGTCTTGTTCACAGTTGAGATATATCCGCTAGTCATGTCTTGTTCACTGTTTAGATGTATCCGCTAGTCAAGTGTTGTCCACTGTTTAGATGTATTCGCTAGTCAAGTCTAGACCACTGTTGAGATGTACCAGCTAGTCAAGTTTTGTTCACTGTTGAAATGTATCCTCTAGTCAAGTCTTGTTCACAGTTGAGATATATCCGCTAGTCATGTCTTGTTCACTGTTTAGATGTATCCGCTAGTCAAGTTTTGTCCACTGTTTAGATGTATTCGCTAGTCAAGTCTAGATCACTGTTGAGATGTACCCGTTAGTCAAGTTTTGTCCACTGTTTAGATGTATCCGCTAGTCAAGTCTTGTCCACTGTTGAGATATATCCGCTAGTCAAGTCTTGTTCACTGTTTAGATGTATTCGCTAGTCAAGTCTAGATCACTGTTGAGATATACCCGCTAGTCAAGTTTTGTCCACTGTTTGGATGTATCCGCTAGTCAAGTCTTGTCCACTGTTGAGATGTACCCGCTAGTCAAGTTTTGTCCACTGTTTAGATGTATCCGCTAGTCAAGTCTTGTCCACTGTTGAGATGTATCCGCTAGTCAAGTCTTGTCCACTGTTGAAATGTATCCGCTAGTCAAGTCTTGTTCACTGTTTAGATGTATCCGCTAGTCAAGTCTTGTCCACTGTTGAGATGTATCCGCTAGTCAAGTCTTGTTCACTGTTTGGATGTATCCGCTAGTCAAGTCTTGTCCACTGTTGAGATGTATCCGCTGTCTTGTCCACCGTTGAGATGTATCCGCTAGTCAAGTCTTGTCCACTGTTGAGATGTATCCGTTATTCAGGTCTTGTTCATTGTTGAGATGTATCCGCTAGTCAAGTCTTGTTCACTGTTTAGATGTATCCGTTAGTCAGGTCTTGTTCATTGTTTTGATGTATCCGCTAGTCAAGTCTTGTCCACTGTTGAGATGTATCCGTTAGTCAGGTCTTGTTCATTGTTGAGATGTATCCGCTAGTCAAGTCTTGTTCACTGTTTAGATGTATCCGTTAGTCAGGTCTTGTTCATTGTTTAGATGTATCCACTAGTCAAGTCGTGTTCACTGTTTAGTATCCGCTAGTCAAGTCTTGTCCACTGTTGAGATGTATCCGTTAGTCAGGTCTTGTTCATTGTTGAGATGTATCCGATAGTCAAGTCTTGTTCACTGTTTAGATGTATCCGTTAGTCAGGTCTTGTTCATTGTTTAGATGTATCCGTTAGTCAAGTCTTGTTCATTGTTTATATGTATCCGCTAGTCAAGTCTAGTCCACTGTTGAGATGTATCCGCTAGTCAAGTCTTGTTCACTGTTTGGATGTATCCGCTAGTCAAGTCTTGTCCACTGTTGAGATGTATCCGTTAGTCAGGTCTTGTTCATTGTTTAGATGTATCCGCTAGTCAAGTCTAGATCCTGATATATGTTTATGTATTCTCCTTCTATTTATGGCTGAAGTAATTTCATTTAAAGGTTTCTCTTTGGACAAAGGATGTGCTTCTTTTCGTTATTCGTTTAGTCCAAGAGGGAATTCAAGGTTTATTCAAAATGGACCTAGCTTGTATACAGTGGTGTAAAATCCTAACGAGTGGGCGCGTATAAATTTGATTATGTGTGATGACAAAACACACAATTCGAACCACGGACGGGCTGTAAATGAGTTGGTGCTTGATTATTGGAGGATGCCACGCTGCTCCTTGGCGTTGAAGGATGCTACGCTGCTCCGTGGTGTTGAAGGATGCCACGTTGCTGCATGGTGTTGAAGGGTCCCACCATCCTCCGTGGTGTTAAAGGATGCCACGCTGTTCTGTGGTGTTGAAGGATACCACGCTGCTCCATGGTGTTGAAGGATGCCGCGCTGCTCCGTGGTGTTTAATTTAATTTAATGCTTTATTTATTTATAGAGGATTGCAAACAGCCCAAAAGGCTACAAAGTTGGTCTCCTCAACATACATATGATACACAACATTATATACAAGACAAGACAACAGACTATCTCACACTCATTCACTCATAATAGTTAATACAAATTATATTTTCAATAGCAATTTAAAATATTTACAAAGCATATAATCTATAGAAATCTATTGCTATTTTCAATGAATTGATATACAAACTGATATATAACTATGTTATCCTCCATAGATCAATCATCACTTCATTGAAGAAAAAGTTCAACTAAATATGGGTTTAATTCATTTTTGAAACAATTTAAATGCACATTTGGACAGAGCAATGATTTAATCTTGTGAACATGTGTTTTCTTCTTAATTCATCATGTTTATCGCAATAAAGAAAAAAGTGTTCAGAAGTTCCGTGGTGTTGAAGGATGCCACGCTGCTCTGCGGTGTTGGAGGATGTCATGCTGCTCTGTGGTGTTGAAGGATGCCACGCTGCTCTGTGGTATTGGAGGATGTCATGCTGCTCTGTGGTGTTGGAGGATGTCATGCTGCTCTGTGGTGTTGAAGGATGCCACGCTGCTGTGTGGTGTTGGAGGATGTCTTGATGCTCAGTGGTGTTGAAGGATGCCACGCTGCTCTGTGGTGTTGGAGGATGTCATGCTGCTCTGTGGTGTTGAAGGATGCCACGCTGCTCTGTGGTGTTGGAGGATGTCTTGATGCTCAGTGGTGTTGAAGGATGTCACGCTGCTCTGTGGTGTTGGAGGATGTCATGCTGCTCTGTGGTGTTGGAGGATGTCATGCTGCTCTGTGGTGTTGAAGGATGCCACGCTGCTCTGTGGTGTTGGAGGATGTCTTGATGCTAAGTGGTGTTGGAGGATGTCATGCTGTTCTGTGGTGTTCAATGATGCCACGCTGCTCCGTGGTATTGAAGGATGCCATGCTACTCCGTGGTGTTGAAGGATGCCACGCTGCTCTGTGGTGTTGGAGGATGTCATGCTGCTCCGTAGTGTTGAAGGATGGCATGCTGCTCTGTGGTGTTGAAGGATGCCACGCTGCTCCGTACTGTTGGAGGATGTCATGCTGCTCTGTGGTGTTGAAGGATACCACGCTGCTCTGTGGTGTTGAAGGATGTCATGCTGCTCTGTGCTGTTGAAGGCTGCCACACTGCTCTATGGTGTTGGAGGATGTCATGCTGCTCTGTGGTGTTGGAAGATGTCATGCTGCTCTGTGGTGTTGAAGGATGCTACGCTGCTCTGTGGTGTTGAAGGATGCCACGCTACTCCATGGTGTTGAAGGATGCCACGCTGCTCTGTGGTGTTGGAGGATGTCATGCTGCTCCGTAGTGTTGAAGGATGTCATGCTGCTCTGTGGTGTTGAAGGATGCCACGCTGCTCTGTGGTGTTGGAGGATGCCATGCTGCTCTGTGGTGTTGAAGGATGTCACGCTGCTCAGTAGTGTTGAAGGATGCCACGCTGCTCTGGTGTGTTGGAGGCTGCCACACTGCTCTGGTGTTGGAGGATGGCATGCTGATCTGTGGTATTGAAGGATGCCACGCTGCTCTGTGGTGTTGGAGGATGTCATGCTGCTTTGTGGTGTTGAAGGATGCCACGCTGTTCAGTGGTGTTGAAGGATGCCACGCTGCTCAGTAGTGTTGAAGGCTGCCACACTGCTCTGGTGTGTTGGAAGATTTCATGCTTCTCTGTGGTGTTGAAGGATGCCACGCTGCTCTTTTGTGTTGGAGGATGGCATGCTGCTCAGTAGTGTTGAAGGATGCCACGCTGCTCAGTAGTGTTGAAGGCTACCATGCTGCTATGTGGTGTTGACAGATGCCACGCTCCTTGTTCATAAGAACGTAAAAGACAATATACTACAGCTCAAAATTAGAAACAGGTTATTTAGAATGGTCGTTGTATTACAGTATTTGTGACCCTATCCACCATTCTTTGTTTGCTTGTGTCACTTAAAATACCAACTGCTAGTCCTTTGACAGTATCCCGTTTATTATATGATTTGTTTTAAATGTCCACTTACTCTGATGGGGAGGTGTACTCGACACATATTAATGTGATGATATTTGCTCGTTACTTGTGACATTTGGGTGGTCTTCATCATGTACGCTGGTTACATCCACCAAAAAAACAATTTCTTGTCATTAAGCATGTCCGCCACGATATAGCTAAAATAAATTAAAATATTTTATAATAACCCACATTCACTCACACTTTTATACAACAGGATATGAGTCCTTGTGGCTAGGAGGCAATGATTTGGAAAAAGAAGGCAAATGGTACTGGAGTGTAGACGATAGTAGACTTTCCTATAAACCCTGGGATATCAACTTTAGCCAACCAGATGGCGGCACTATCGAAAATTGTCTAAGCATTCTTGGTACAATGAAGTATGGGAAATGGAACGATGACTATTGTTCTAACGTCTTGAGATTCGTTTGCGAGAAATGGTAAGTATATGTTTATTTGATTATTGCAATCGTTTAGGGATTATCAAATTTTTATAAACAAATATATATCTTGTCTGGACGAAACACAATTGGAATATTTTTTTCGAAACAAATTGTCACTTATTAAACCTGTTTTTCTCTGTTCGACCGCCACATGTTGTTTTGAGCGATTTTTACTTTAGAATTTTCCTTTCAAACCACGGACAATTCTTATCTTTGCCTAACACAATCAGATATATTGTACTACACGTGGTAATATACATAATTATAATCGGTCTGTTTGATACACTGTACTAACAATATCAAAGGATTGTTATTACTTAAGAAATACATTTCGGACCGTAATATCAGCTAGAATACTGGCTCGGACGTCGCCCAGTAAAGCAATGGATACGGTGTCGTCGGGAACAGCAGGTGTCCCCTTTTCCAAAGACTTTTTATTTTGGCCATTGTGTTGTCTGTTCTTCGATATACGAATTCTGATTACCCCCTTGGTTCCTTCAAACTCTTATTACCCAGCTCCATTGTGACATATTTAATATATACTTTGATTTAATTTCAGATCTGACTGCCTTAAGAGGAAAAATGGGAAACACATTACACAAGCACAAAGAACAATTTGAAATGAGACTAAAATATTATACAGTCGTCTCTTTATCATAATTGATTGTATATTAAAATTTAATTACAAGCCTTTTTGTAATTTTTACGATTATGTTTTATTCCCTTTCCCGCCAAACTTTGACAGAATTTTATTTACTTCAGGGATACGTTCAAATCGTAAATTACATAAAGGGAACGTTGTGGCTGTGATCGTATGGTAGTTGGATTTACATCTACCTGTGTAATCAGTGCCTATAACCATTAAAGTGAATTCGAACCTCGTTCATGGCGATGTGTACTAGATACAATATGTGATAAAGTTTGTCAGTGATTTTCTCCGTGTACTCTGGTTTCCTCCACCAATAAAACTGACTGCCACGATATAACCGAAATATTGTTGAAAGTTGCGTGAAACACCATAAACCTAAACCGAACGCGTAAATTCTTAAAAGGTTGTGTTTCAAGATGGTTTATGTTTGATATTGAACAATAAACGTAGATGTGTTCCTTCAAAGTGGCCCTGGATAGATATATGTACATGTGATTTATTTTGTTCTGTCGAACAACAACAGAAGATACTTGCATTTCCTGTTTACGTCACATCCGGATTATAATAAAAAAACAACAGAACCATAGAAGCCAATCCATACTCCATGTCATTACAAGAACATTTAAACAGTGATGGTCAACCATTCTATCAATATAAAAAAAACGAACAATTACCTCTCACCATAACTCACTGAACACATAAAAGGGGGACAACCTCTCACCATAACTCACTGAACACATAAAAGGGGGACAACCACTCACCATAACTCACTGAACACATAAAAGGGGGACAACCTCTCACCATAACTCACTGAACACATAAAAGGGGGACAACGATATATGATGTTAGAAATTCAGTTCCTGGCCTGCGACAGGCACACATGTGTGGCGGGGTCTCCCGCTTAATGGGATATAAATCCTCCCCGCTTAATAGGTGGATCACCAACGTCTATGCATATATAAACAAACGATAAATACCTTCACATATACACTTCCACTGAAAAAATACCATATACGATCACAAAATTGAAGCAAGACAGCACAATAGCAAGGGCAATCAATGCTCGTTATTAACTGACTACTGGTCAGTAAAATATAATTTGCCAGTTAAATGCCATTACATTTAGACGGAGAAAAATATCATAACTGATATTTCTTACAAATTTAATATCAATTAGTCAATAACACGTAAACAAATAATTAGCTTCACGGGAGACCAGGAAAAAAAATTGGTCATCAAATTATTGGAATCATATATTGAACATAACATAGTAATATTATAATGAAATAGATGTATAAATGTACTATTTGAATTGATAACTACCTGTGTAATCAGTACCTATCACCACCAAAAGGTGTGAGTTCGAACCCCGTTCATAGCGCGATGTACTCGATACAACACTATGTGAGGGTTGGTTTTATTGATGAATGAAACCGGAGTACCACGAGAAAACCACCGACCTGTTGCAAGTCACTGACAAACTTTATAATATAATGTTGTACACCTCACCCTGATCGAGATTCGAACGCACATCAGTGGTGATAGGCACTGATTGCATAGTTAGCTGTAAATCCAACTAACATACGATCACGGCCACGAGAGTACCTCATTTAACTGTAACTTTATTAAGCAGAGATGTTATCATATATTTCTATAGGACATACCTTTTACAACTGTAAATATATTTTTCAACTCTCAAAAAAAAAGTTTTAATTACTTCATACCAACCAGAAACATGCTTTTCAACTCAGTAACTGGAACATTTTTAATCACTTGTTCGTTGCCTGCTATGAAATAAATACCAAATAAACACTATTTCGAATAAAAATTAAATAAATATTTGGAAATTCTTCAAAGAAAATCCTTGATGTGGCTCGACAGGTGGGGGGCAGACATGCCTACATCCCACCTCTAGTAGATTTGACCCAATTAACAGTTGTAACTGGTGACATAACAGTTGGGCTCTTTGTTAAACTCAGATTTTCATTATTATGTAGTGAATGAGAGATTGTTGTTCAACGCCAACTGAGATCTGCAATTTGTCAGCTATATCATGACGAGAGCAAGTTATATTTTGACGAGACGATGTCCGCGTTGTACTAGATAATCACACCGAGTTGGATTTTAATAGCATTACATCTATAGCTCATTGAAACAACAGTTCGCAGGTCGACATATCACTCCACTCTAACACATAATTCTGATTCCGAGCCAACCAGTCCTTGTTCTTATTCCTCTGTGCTGCATACTTAGTGGAAAGGCAACACATATCAATTTGACCCGACCGATGCGTTTTTCTGAAGTTTATAGCCACCGTTGGTTAATGCCTAAAACATCTGTCCATGGAACAACTACTTCACGTGAATTCTGAGAACAAGCCTAACCATTTGATGTAAAGCAAATCTCTGCGAAACTGTAACAGACAAACGTAATTGTTCATCCTAAACACCTGTATCTGAAAATATGTATAACTTGTGTATAACGCTACGAAAAAGGGAATCGAATATAAACAGGTATATATATGGTAATATTTAAGTTTAACCTTTGGAACAAAATGTGGATCAAATATATGTCAAACTCTGTCTTTCATATATAAAGAAATATCAATATTTCCACCAGGAAGCCAAGAGCCGAAAATACAACCTCTAACAACGCCAACTGAGCAGCTTTTCAGCAAGAATAAGTTAATTTTCAATGATATATTGACGAGGTCCGCTTTGTACTACACCAACAGGCTTAGGTGGATTTTAATAGTGCTAACTCACTGAAGCAAACGTTCGCGGATAGACATGTAGCCCCACTCGGACACATTAACCTGATTCAGAGCCAACCATTCTGCTCTTTCGCCTTAATACTGTATGCACCGCAGAGAAGCAACACATACCAGTCTCATAGTCTTTGGGTTGACCCGATCGGTTCCCGAATTCCCGATTTATCGCACTCGAGGCGAACACACTAACCATTACACCACCGATGCNTTTTGATAAATAAAATGGATCTATATATAATAATGATATATAACAGTATAACCTTCCTTTGCTTAATAAAAATGTTAGCTAAGCTAATTATATGTATAATTGTGCGCCTCATGTCTCTTCCTGTTACATAAGTAAATGACACGTTGGAACATTTGATCAGCATCAATTCTTACAGTATTATCATAATAAGTCTGAAGATACTAAAGGACTGATCAACAGTCGTAAAATCAAGGAAGGAAAGACAATGCAATACAGTGGATAAATAAAAAAAAAACAGTCCAGAAAATACATAAAACTATTTATAAAACGATTAAGTGAGACGAATTACACAAAAAAAAAACAACAAAAAACAAACAAACTCAGACATGTCATGACATAGCTGTATTATGTTAAATTTGGCATTAAGCATCGGTTAATCAATCAACAATCATTCATACAATACGCAGATGTTCCAGAAAGATGACCAGTTCCTACTTCAGATACAATACGCAGATGTTCCAGAAAGATGACCAATTCCTACTTCAGAGACAATACGCAGATGTTCCTGAAAGATGACCAGTTCCTACTTCAAATACAATACGCAGATGTTCCAGAAAGATGACCAGTTCCTACTTCAGTATTGCCACACGTCATCTCCATATTATTGACATATTGGCGGGAAACACAAGCATAATATTGTCATTACAACAGAATGTAATATCGATTAATACAGACGATCAATTATTTATTTTACAGGTATTGCATCAGTTATAAAATAGAGTAAATTTCTATGATATATAGATACGTTCTCGTTAGATTAATGTGGATGGAAAACCATAATAGAAATGGAAAGGACCAACACAAGACACCCCCATTCCAACGCCCCCCCCCACCCCAAAAACAAATCCAAACAAGCAAAAATGAATAAAAATCAAAACAGCAACAACAAACAACATGAATGCATGACGTTGCTAAATGTAAAGATGAAAAGTTCCACAGTTCACTGCATCCGATATAATTATTGGTAAAAAAGAAACTATAACAAAAATAGATCATATCAATTCACAGGCAATTTACAGTTTTATATTATAATTTGAAAATAACCAATGAACTTGAAGGTAAACATTGTAGGGAAATCCCCAAATGAAATCCTGAGTTTTTTTAAATTACGAAATCGCAGTCGTCAACATTTCACAATCTAATGATTATATTTATGCCATGTAATTTTCAAACATGGCATGTAAAAAAAACCAAACAAATATATATAAATTTATTTGTCTAACAATATATATATATTTTATATATATATATTATATATATATAGGAATGCTTTAATGTTGTTAGACAAATCTATATGGCATTCTATGTTAAAACTTCATGACAATACGATGACAATAACCACTTCATAGCATTTACGAATAAGATATATATGTAACTGTATACTGGACAAGATGGTACCATACTATACAGAATTAGCACAACCCGTTCTGATAATGTTATATGGAATATTTTACAAGACAGCACTAGTTCTCTACTAGGGCGGATTTGAGCCCATATATCTGGCTTACCCCTCCCCCAATCCCCTCCCACACACATTGTTTATGTATTTTATTTTGAAAATTGTGTTTCCTTGTATATAGACAAATATAAAACCACATTTAAATTTATTTAAAAGTACACAACTTTTCCTTTCCCGGATTTTGTTCTAACCGAATAAACAAGATTTGTAAATTTTCCACTCCAAGGTGTATTTGGTGGCCATAGTTTCAACCAAATAAAACAGAATGTTTGTGGTCACGTATAATAAAAATAAATTTCGCAATTCCTGTCAGTCTTTTTATTTAAACGAATGCTACATTATAATTACTAGTTTTCCATTTGGTACGTGTCCTGTACTAGCAACTGTTGGTATTTAGATATATTATCAGGATAACGAATTTGTAGCATTAATTGGAAGGCATTCAGTTTGAAAAAAATAATAATTCGTGATAGCAATGGGCGTTTGTAGCGAAACGAAACCTACCTTATTAGCGGGATATATCATCACAATTGTAGCCTTCGTAATACACCTAATTGGATTCGCAACACCTTATTGGTATTTCTTTGAGATAAAGGCGACGATTTTGACAGTATCAGTTACAACTAAAAAGTATTTTGGATTGTGGACGTACTGTGGCAGTGTATCGACAGCCATTGCCTCCTCATCAAAATGTGGTTAGTATTTTGTAGTAGTCAATGCAAATGTAGCAATATCAAATTTAGCGCACCTGACGCTTTTCTGAAAAAAAATAAATAAATAAAAAACCTTCATCAGGTATGCTCATAATAAAATGACTGGAAAGCCGAATAATTGACAAGTATTTAGGAGCAGTCAAACCAAAATATGTGTGCTTAAGTATTAATAATAATTTAATAGATTGCTGTATAATTTCACAATAAGGCGAGATCTGGACAAATAAACCCGCCACCTATTTATTCAAATGCCTGTCTCAAGCTAGATCAGTGAGCGGTCATGTATATTTGTATTTTGGATTCTAAAAAAATATATTTGGACAGCTTGGTATTTTCTGTTTTTCATTTTAAACTTGATGTTTAACACCACTTTCAAAGCATAATATGTATCCAATTTAGCGTTCACAAGAGTAACCTTCAACAGGGAAGCTTAAAGTAGATAAGGACACAAATGTATGATGGAGCAAGAAAAACGAAGGGAACGATTGCTAAAATCGACTAGGGTTACATTTGCCCGTAGGATGAGAATCTCACTTTAATAATAACGTAATTTAGGAACTGTAAATATCATTAATATATATATATATATGTCAGTACAGTACCGAAACACTGATTCATGGCCGGTTTATATACCCCGGACTATTAGGACAATTTGTAAATGCTTAGGTTAATGTAATAAAAACAAAAATGATTCATAGCTATAAGTCTATATAGTCTATAAGTACATTTTTGTGTATACTGTTAAATACCTCCTATTCGTGGGGAACCAATTGTCGTGGATATCGAGGCTCAATTATTACGCTAATTTGAGAATTCAAGGAAATATAATGTTTACTTTTCATTTATTATCACATCACTAATAATAATAATACCTTATTCATTTTTTT
>MJUT01031155.1:0-11438 GCA_002080005.1 Gigantidas platifrons
TTCCCAGTTGTTTCCTGTGCTTTTGAGTTGTGGGCGGGGTCACATTCCTTTTTATATCACATTGTATGCGGATTTCAATCGGATAATGATCTGATACACTAGCTTCAATGTCTAATACTCTCTCAGTGTGGTATTTACGGACTGAACTATATAAAAAAAATAGTCTATCTCTGAGACTTCGACTCCATCGGAGTTAATAAAGGTGGCCCCCTAATGGTCAGTGGTTATGTTTGTATCTATAAGAAATTGCCTCAATTTTTTAAGTCGTCTAGAGTTCTTTTGCTTGGTCAGATCTTCATTAAGATCTCCTGCAATGATGATTTAATGAGTAGATTCATATGTTTGAAGCATCTCAAATAATTGGTCAATATATTCTGAAAATTCCTCATATTTGTCATTTTCCGCCTTGGTAGGAAACTAGCAGAATTGGTTTGTTTATCAGTATTTCAACACATTGAATTCTTACTCCACCATATTGTATAGGTTTTATATATGGGTCTAAAGCACTAGACCGGAGAATTGCCATAGAATGTGTCTAGTACTATTAAAATCAAACTAAGCGTGTTGGTCTAGTACAAAGCGGACCTCATCATCATCTTATTGAAATGTAGCTTTTAAAAATTGTTAATGGGCGTTAAACAACAATCAATCATTCATTAAGTTCTACTGGATGTGTTGTTGGCGTGATAGAAACGTGGCATTCTCCCAATAGATCATACCAATTTTCATCCGCTGAAGAAATTTGAGATGTGGAATTCCTCCAGAGGGAAGGTTGTTGGTTTTGAATATTATCATTCTCACAATGAGATGGAACTTGCCCCTAAAACCAGAGAAGCTAGATTATTACAGGTCTCATTTCTACACCACGGGATATCCACTTAGTACATTACAGTTGTATAAGTAAATATAATAAAAAAAATTAAGAAAATTAATCTATAAGTTATTTATTATGTATAAGCAATACTTATTTAGTATATACATGTATTATGAATTATATCGGCATTATTAGTTATTTAACATATTTGTTCATTTATTTTTCTAGAACAATGGTATCCTCACGATTGATACTACTTTGCCTTACAATTTTATGGTCGTTTACAAGTGCGACTGTACTTTGGACACAAACAAGCATATGGTTAGGAAGAGATGGTCTGATGCAAACACATGGTTTCTGTACCTTCAACATCACAAAGAAGCTAACAAAGGGGGAATGGAAAATGACCGTATATACTGATATTACAACTAAATATATAAAGGTAAGCTTGTTTGTTTATTTGTTTTTTATTGATGGTGTTTAACGCCACTTTCAACAATATTTCAGTTATATCGTGGCGGTCAGTTTTATTGGTGGAGGAAACCGGAGGACCCGGTGAAAACCACTGACCTGTCGCAAGTCACTGACAAACTTTATCACATAATGTTGTACACCTCGCCCTGATCGAGATTCGAACTCACAACATCAGTGGTGATAGGCGTTGATTGCATAGGTAGTTTCCAACCACCACACGATCACGCCCACGCCGGCCCCTTAAAAGTAAACTATTTCATATAAACATTAATAAGGTATAAATATCTATGGTTGTTTTATTTTGTCTTATTTGAGCATTTGATCAGATATTATAATCACAATATGCCATGTTTTAAGCTTGAAAAACAAAGTGTATTTTCTGATGCCAATTTGAGAATGTTCCGTCTGAGATACCTGTTACAATGGCATTCTATGATGCCAGCATAAAAAAAATTGAACCAATAAAGCTTATTAAATATATTTATTCCTCTATGTACTTCTCAGAAAAAGTCAATTCCGATTAGATTATATATTAGTCTGATGTTTTTCTTTGAAAAGAAATTGTGAGCGATGGTCAACAATTTCACCAATATCAATAAAATAAACAACTACCTCTTACCACAAATCATTGAACACAAAAACAAAACACAACCCACGACATATGTCATTTGGAAATCGATGTCCTGGTTAGAGACAGGCATAGAAATATAGCAGGGTTAAACCAGTTGATGTGATCACAACCCTTACTATCAGATATTTTATTTACTAAGGGACCGACCATTTAACTTGCANGGGGGGGGGGGGTATGGTCTTTTTTTTCGTTCATAATTTTTTTTTCGGACAACACGAGAGTTATAATATTTATTTATTTTTTTGTCGGGCGAAGCACGAATTTTTTTTTCCAGAATGAAACATTAGGTTATATGACAAAAACTCTGAATCAGATTATTTTTTTTTCCTCCACCAAAATCAGAATATTTTGTTCAGCAACATTGGGAATCAGAATATTTTTTTAGGAAAAAATCATAACCCCCCCCCCCCTTCGAGTTAAATGGTCGTTCCCTAATCACAGTGCCAATTGCCGAGCAGAATAATCAAACAATGAATAAACATATATGATTGGGTTGATTGGTTACAGATATAATATAAAGAAACAACAAAAAACACAATTACATCAGTTCAAGTACAGTTAGAGTATTACAGTACAAAGAAAAAAAAACATAATTAATACTTTGCATTTATATATCATTATGAAGAGAGGCCAACAACAATACAGATATAAGTCAACTATTAAAACTGTGTATATTATAAGAGAGGCCAACAACAATACAGATATAAGTCAACTATCACCATAATGTTACAAGTTCGAATCACGCTAATGGAGAGGCGTACACAATACAACTTTATGTGATCAAGTTTGTCATTGACTTGCAGTGTGGTGTTCTCCGGTTTCCTCCACCAATAAAACTGACTGCCACAATATCACTGAAATATTGTTTATTTATTGTTGAAAGTGGCGTTAAACACAATAACACTAACACCCTTTTAGCTTTGTGCATGTGAATTTGGTTCGGGGAAAATGATGCACACAAATGCCTGTACAGCATTGCATATATAAATCGTGCAAAATGAACGTTTTTCTTTATGTATTCTAGACGTGGATAATGAAAGTGACAGATCGTCTTGATGATGGCAAAACATACGAGATGAAGAGTAAATACGAATACGGGCCGCAAATGATTGATGTCCAGATCAGATTATCGTATGAAAATGGAACTGGTCCCGTCAATGCTATATGTTCCAGTAATATTGAACCGGTAGTCGAACTAACAAAACGTTCTACTGGTCACACAGAACAAGTGGCATCAACAAATATTGTTCAAGTAATACATATTTGGGAAGAAAATGGACAGAAGATAATGCAAGGGCAATGCTTTCTTCCTATAACTAAGGAAATAAAAGATTATTATCTTGCTGTAACTTTAGATCAAGATACGAGTGGCATTGTGGTGAGTTTATATCTGATTTTTCTTATTTTTATTTATTTTGTTTGTTATTTCTGACAGAAAATTCAGTAAATTTGTTTTTCTTGTCCTGTGCAAAATTATTTCGTGGACAATATTTTTTTATGTGTGTTATATATTAAAGACAC
Organism: Gigantidas platifrons; assembly: GCA_002080005.1. Classification (NCBI taxonomy): domain Eukaryota; kingdom Metazoa; phylum Mollusca; class Bivalvia; order Mytilida; family Modiolidae; genus Gigantidas; species Gigantidas platifrons. Next base: position 3,441 of record MJUT01031155.1, read on the forward strand.
AGATGAAAACCGCCTCGATGCAACTGAAATATTGTTGAAAGTGGCATTAAACACCATAAACCAACCACAGATTAAAACATAGTTAAATGTATTGTTTAGACGCATACAAGCTTTCGGAATATTTTTTTTTTTTTTAAATATTAAAAGTTGCCAATATTCGATGTTTTATACTAATTGCAGTTGAAATTTTTCATAATATCATACGTAAATAGCCTAGAATGAAGGAAATACGTCGCTGTTTGATTTTCTTGCACCCAGTCAAGACTCCAATGTTTACCCGGCACAATATTGATCAATATTCATACATTCATTAATATAATCATATGACCATTGATGACATACACAGTGACCTCATTCGGTAAAGCGTTTGACCATGTGCGAAATTATTGGCTAAGGAAAAAGCACATGTCGTACAATATGTTTGGGTTTGTTTTTATTGATTTCATCACGTATTTACGATTTTAAGTGTCATTCTTAATACCATTATATAATATTAACTGATTACCCCGGGATCCAATTTCATAGATATATTTCTTAAATTATATTAATTCTAACCAATATTTACCTGAAACACGTTTTCTTGTTATTTATAGCAGTTATCAGTGTCCGGTAAACTATAATTAGGTGTGTTAATGGCGATTTCATCAACAGACACTCGAATTATTTTCATTAATTACGACATTATAGCATATTTTTTAAACCTGGCTTCTTGTTCAGAGCATTTTATTAGTATAAAACATCGAATATTGGCAACTTTTAATATAAACAAATAAATCATTTGAGCTTTTGTATGCCTTTAATAATGCAAATCGGTCATTATCGGTAACCCACAGCTGATCACTCTTTGATTACTCTCAACTAAGTGGAGGGTAGTTGGACTCTGAGCGTTATCTATGTGGGGATGCATGTCGGTGACATATTTTTGAAAGTAGCGTTAAATACTCATTACAATAATACAACCAATTTGTTCCCCTATTTTATAGGATATAGTTGATTGGTGTACACCCCTCCGTAAGCGATGAAACAAATAAACAACTCGCCCCTTGGACGGAGCGGAAATGAGTGTCTCGTACACGGAGAATGTCTCACTCTTTGTAACGCAGAAGACAAGTTACTTAAGTTACAGCATATTCTAATGGAAAACACTTTTTCATGAGTTGTCATCAGTAGCCTGGTCCAATACAAAGTCTGACCCTACTCATTATGACCTCTTATTACCTGTAGTAATCATAACTCCGCCCAATTACCCATCTCAGTGTCACCTTTATATTTACACGTATTTATTGTTTGTAAGAAAAGCTTGAAGATACCAAAGGTTTATTGATTTTGAAATTTGGTGTTTAACGCCACTTTCAGCAATATTTCAGCTATATCATGGCGACCAGTTTTAGTGGTGGAAGAAGCCGGAGTATCCGGAGAAAACCACCTACCATGGGCAAGCAACTGGTAAATTTATCACTTGCGGCTGCGAGTCGAGTGCACCTTTTTTTGTAATTTACAAAGCCGGTCGCAAACCCACGCCGTAGTGGTGATAGGCTTGTATGAGTTGTTAGGTAATCCAACTACCTAACTCATTGAGCCACCTGGGCCCTACAACTACCTAACTCACTGAGCCACCTGGACCCAGGTACCAAAGGGATAATCAGAAGGCGTAAATCGAAGAACAGATAATAAAATGACAACAACAAAAAAGGACAAACAATGATCTACAAAACACTGCACAGAAAGATTGAGTAATACGAACTCTATTAAAAACCATGGGTGTACTCAGGTACACAAGTCCCGTTACTCTTGTTACACATTCGGTGATATGTTTTGAATTGGGAAAGGGGTGGGGGTCGCTATTACGATAAACTGAATATATCCCGGAACATATCCGTTGTCATTTGTGACACAGGTATTCCATAACCATTTAACTAGGTCATGGTAGTAAACATAAAACTTTCGAAATTATGAGTTCAACTTAAAACACACGGAATCGTACTTTGTTAGCAGCAACTCTCTACCATGTAATCTTGTTCTCGTCATAAATATAGCTGACATATTACTTTACTAGACGTTAAACAACAATCAGTCTATTTATTCAATATATATATATACACGGTATAAATAATCATCGATTATTTCCCTTTAAAAATATTAATTTTGTATGTCTGCAAAGTAAAGATAGTTTTAATGTATCATTATTATTGTAGAATTGGATAGCTACTGAGTATTCAAAAGATCCGAATGGAAGATGGTACATTTTGAAAAATATATGGCCAGCACATACACCAGAATTACGGTTTATCTTTCAAATTTCATATGATTCGGACAAACCACCAACCGGAGCTTGCACAGTTTTAACAGGAGGTAACCCAGAACCACCGGTAACATCGAAACCGACCACACCGGCAAGTTTACCAGGTAAGATGCTTAGATTTGCCCGATTGATTGACTGGTTGATTATTGCTTAACGTCCCGCGAGCAGTATTACAGCTATATTCAAGAACAAGAACAAGTTCAACAATATATTTTTGTATATAAAAACTATATAGAAATGATGGAAGGGATGGGTCAAATGGGTTTTCACTGCCACTGAAAAAGATAGAGTAGGTTGAGACGAAAAATGCAGTCTTTTGATACAATGCGCCTACTCGAAATCTACAAAAAATGCCTTTAGTGTGCAGAGTGCGTGGCACTCTCCAAACATGGTACCCACTGTGGTCCACGTTCAGGCTTTCCGTATTATCACTTGACATCCCCCCCAGTCGAGAGGGCCTCCCCTATCCGCCACATGAAGACGCACTGAGCAGCTTTGTGGGTTTGAGCTCTGAGATCTTTCATCATGAGTACCAAGCATTTGTTTTTACTTTGTAATTAACTTTATTTTCCATATATATATATATATATATATATACTGTAACAGTAGAGCATGTTTTACCTCCGAAAAATGCAATGTCCCCGATGGGATTCGATCCCGGGACCTCTCGCATTGTAAGCCACCGCTCTACCAACTGAGCTAAAGGAGATCTCCACTAACTCAGTTAGCAGAGGTGGCAATGAACCTACTACGGTTCCTATAACCTTAGGTCGGGGAGTGTTCCCGTTACCCAACAATGGCTACATACGTTACTTTGAGAAAATTATATTTATAGTGTATTCTATTAGTCTGGATGTTGTTGATTAAGGTTTGTTCTTGCTTGTCTTTACTATGTTCTTATTCGCTTAGAACTGTATGACAAGATACTTTGTCTGATTAAAACACAATGTTGATGTATTATGTATTTTTTATTAGTATCATGCTATTTTCTTTTAATCCTTTCAGCATTATCGACTAAATACGATTATGCAGAAGTGATTAGACTGTCTATATTGTTTTATGAGGCACAAAGATCTGGAATACTTCCAGCAGATAATAGAATACTCTACAGAGGAGATTCTGCAGTAGATGATCAAGGTTTTAATGGAGAAAACCTGGAAGGTGGATGGTATGATGGTAAGAGATAATATTTCATGTTTTTTAGACATGGCCACTGTATATTTATTAAACAGGATTGGTGGCATATTTTAAAGGGGACAGTCGTGGTCGTAATCTTATGATGGTTGGATTTACATCTACTTGTGCAATCAGTGCGTATCACCACTAAAGTTGCGAGTTCGAACCCGTTCATAGCGAGGTGTATTCAATGCAACATTATGTGATAAAGTTTGTCAGTGGTTTGTGACAGGTCGGTAGTTTTATCCGGGTCCTCCGGTTTCCTCCACCATGATATAACTGAACTCTTGTTGAAAGTGGCGTTAAACACATTATGCCATAAAATATATTTTAGAAGGTAGAAGATTTGTATTGCTATTTTGAACCAAATGTGTAGTGTGGCTTAAAAACATAGACCATAGTCAAAGTAGTCTTGTAATCACTGTGTTGCTGTTTCTGAATAGAGTGTAACATGTGTCATGTTTGAAAAATCACCGAGCAGTTATATCCTTGGAAAACAAACAGGCAGCGCAGTGGAGGACATCGGAACTCTTTTCATGTATAATAATAGAAAACTTAGAAATAAAAGTCAGCAAGTATTTAAAGGAATTGTTTATTTCAGCTGGTGACGGTGTTAAATTCAACTTTCCTATGGCAGCGGCTACTACAGTGTTATCGTGGGGATTAGGTCAATGGAAGGACGCTTATATTCGAGCAGGACAGCTAGATTTAATGTATGATTCCATAAAATGGCCACTAGACTACTTTCTGAAATGTTGGATTGAAAATCAAGATTTATATTATTGTCAGGTTAGTAGACATTTCTAGAATTATTAAGAGATGTAAGTTTGTTTGTTTGATGGTATGTAACGCCACTTTCAACAATATTCCAGTTATATCGTGGTGGTCAGTTTTAATGGTGGAGGAAACCGGAGGATCCCGAGAAAACCACCGATCTGACAAACTTTATTACATAATGTTGTGCACCTCGCCCTGATCGAGATTCGAACTCACAACATCAGTGGTGATAAGCACTGGTTGTATATGTAGTTGTAAATCTAACTACCACACGATCACGACCACGACGGCCTCCAAGAGATGTAAGAGTTCATTTCCTTAATGCAAAATTGTTGGAGTTATTAAAATATTGCTTGAATTGAAATTTAATATTGTGTGATTTCTTTTCTCCGGAACGAATTAATTTGAAAATAAAAAATGTCGTTGCTAGTCAACCCTCCACCATAAGTTTTTGTTTCAAGCCATTTCCTAGATTTCTATCAGCATATTTGGCTTTGTGCTTACGTTTTGAAAGAATACACTGCGTGAAGAAGTTATTCGAATTTAAAATGGAGGGGGGTTAAATTTATTACATTGTGTTATTCACAAAACTGAAAAACATGTATACAAAGAAAAGTAATAAAGGAAATGTGACTTTGTTGATTTGTCAATGGATGTTTTAGAGAAGTTAAATGGACTACACATGTATTCGATATTTTCGTCCAATATATAGGTTGGTGATGGTAATGCTGACCATGCATTCTGGGGCCGACATGAAGAGATGACAATGGCAAGACCTGCTTTTGCTGTGTCCACATCTAATCCTGGAAGTGATGTTGCAGGTGAAACAGCTGCAGCCCTTGCAGCGGGATCAATTGCATTTGCATCTAAAGGTCTGTATTAATGCTAACTTTTAAAAATGTCCTTGCCAAAATAATTCAAAATTTGTGGACTATGTTGATCGCATATAGCCGATTAAAATTTAACTAAAGGATACCACAGATACAGCGGTGTCAGCTTCATACTCAATTCTATAACTATCACTGGGTCGATACCTCTGCTGGTTGACCTATTAGTTCCCGAGGGTATCATCCGCCCAGTTTTCAGTGTTTGAGCACTGACATGGTTTATTAGATATATCTAATATTAAAATTTACAGTTCCTACAAAATGATATTATTAAAAAAAAACTAAGGTTCTCCTCTCCAATGGCATGTGTGACCTTAGTCGAACTTGGCTATTGGCTTGATGATGGACGGGCGGTCAGCGTCAACTCATTGCTTACCGGTCATTATTTTTAAATATCTGATTGAATTGAAATTTTAAAAGTGGTTTTGAATGAATAAAATAGGAGTCAAGTTTGAATTATATTTGTCTTTTGCGAGTAATGCTCCTTAATTATACGTAAAATGATGCTTTTGTTGGTTTCCGAGCATGAAATAAGAGATATATGTGTTTGTCCAATTTGAAAATTATTTATTAACTCCTTAGCAATATACTAGGTTGACTTTAAAATTTAAATCTGCTTTAGACAGATGACATGCAGGTACAATTTTGTGAACATCATATATTTGTTGTTAACAAGTTATTGCCTTTAATTATGACGTTTTTATTGATTTCTGAGCATCAACTTGGATTATCTTGATTCATATTTTATTTTTCGCAGATCCTGCTTATGCAGCTGAACTTCTTTCGAAGGCAAGAAGTCTTTATGCATTTGCCAAGACCTATAGAGGTGAATACAATGATTCGGTCCCTGTAAATCCTTTTTACCCGTAAGTATCGTATATTTACCATCACCCCGAGCCAAGAATCGAATGTCCATAAAGTGTTGGCTAGACTCTAGTAATACAATGTATAGCATTAACGTTTTTAGGCCAATTTGAACAGTCTATGAACATTTTTATGGACCAAAAACCTTGTTTATTATACCTCATGAATATTAATAAGGATATACTCGCTTTCTATTGGTTACGCTTTGTCATGTGATTTTATTTTATTTTCCACGGTATGACCACTAAATCTTCTAAAGAAGTCATTATTTATCACGTGATCTTACACTGACCTGTAGATATTGACTGATTGTAAAAATTAAAATGGCGACCGATTAATCCCGTTTCGATTGAAATATGGAATAGTTTACAATTATTGCACTTCATTGAATATATTCAACAATAATTCTTATAGAATGTAAAGTATATCGTTTCTGTGCCTTTTGATTGGACAAGGACACTGTCCCACCTGTTTTTTGTTTTATTCGTTCATAACTCGATGAACTTTTCAATCTGCAAACCGTAACTACGAGGATCCATCATCTTGAAAACCTGAAATGCTACATGTCATATTTATAACAATATACAAAAATAATTAAAATGCCTACCTTGTAAACTTATTTTTGTTAAATCTTATTAAAATTGAAGCGTACACGAAGCCAAAGGACGCCTGATCTTTACGTTTTAAACTAGAAGTCTTCTGATGTCATGTTGTTAATTTTCCAAAGTCGTCAACAACATTTCGCGGAATTTTAATTTGTGCGATTTTTAGACCAGGGATATGCAAGAATAATACATTTTTATCTACAATATTGAATTTTAGAATTATAAGTATTAAACGGTTCTATTTCGGTATAATAAAACAATTGATTACTACATAAGAAGTCAATACCAGGATATCAGGACATCTCGACTTGTCACTCTCGGTGACCTGACATGAACTCGGCCGTTGGCCTTGGTCAGGTCAGGTCACATTGAGTTCCAAATCTCGAGGTACTTATATCCTGGTATTGACTTCTTAGGGAGTAATTAATTGTATAATATTACAACTGACAGGAATGTCCACAGGCTTCAGAAGAGTTTGAAGATACCAAAAGGATAAACAGAATCCGTATGTCGAAGAAGAACAGACAACACAATGGCCAAAAGAAAAAGGACAAAAGGACAAACAACGATCTATAAAACATACACATAAAACTAAATACCGAGTAATACGAACTCCACGTAACTTCATTCTCAAGTTTAATTGCCAGTTCATGTTTTTGTTGTATATTATCGCTAAAGATATGTTAAGCCATAGATTTAGAGGCTTAAAAGTTTAATAAAAATCGCTACTAACATTATTTTTTTTTGGTAAGATTGTAAACTATTTCGAGCATTTTTTTTTATATTAATTTGCTGTTTCCAACTGTTTTGCCAGTGTTTTAAAATCAGTATATGGAATAGAAGAATCGGGAATTGGTTTTTCCAATGTGTCCTTTGTCTTCCTGGTCGATGACTGTGTTGCCATGTATACCTAATATAAATAAATTGTGAAATTAAAAAGAAAGTCAGAACGATGCATGTATCTTTGGATTGTCCATTCTTGACTGTCCCTTCGGTTTTCTCTAACGTTTATAAATTTCACAATAAATATAAGAAGAGTGTGTAGATACCAAAGGAGTAATCAGAATCCGTATATCGAAGAAGAACAGACAACACAATGGCCAAAAGAAAAAGTACAAAAGGACAAACACATAAAACTAAAGATCAAGTATTACGAACACAACTAAAACCCGGGGGTTAACTCAAGTGCTTCAGAAAGGTAAGTAGTTCCTGCTCTACTAGTGGCACCCGTCGTGTTAATCTAGTTACAAATCCGGTGATAAGTCGTGAATGGGGAGAGAACCGGGAAGTGTTTACGATAAGTGGAACATATCCGTGGTACTATAAGTATTATATAGTGTTTAAAATTGTAGGTCTAATAACGGGTACGAAGATGAATTATGTTTCT
>MJUT01031159.1:8587-19744 GCA_002080005.1 Gigantidas platifrons
CGAACGATTGAAATCTTACCCGAGGGTGTCGGATATTTTCCTGTCTTGCACTTTTGCCGGTGTTAGATTCTATATATCTTATTCCTAAAGTTTTAACTTATATTCAGAAGCAGATGTAAACGATCTCAACGACTACTACTACACAGGCTACTAATAAACTGGTGAACAAATACTGCCTGAAACATATGTACTCTGAATCCAGAATTAAGAACAAATCGTCAAAGGGGTTAAGTGAACTCTAAATCAATGAACTGTTGTATCTATTATTATTTTATTATTTAGCATAAATTATTAATATATTACTAATTTATTTTTCAATTGATATATTATAGCAGTATTAGAAATACCTATTTCCCTATCTATGGAATGCTATGAAAGGTAACATACTTATACAAATCTATATAATACAGTACAAAGCACAATGAGATCCGTTATAGATAACCATAAAACAATTCCCCGTAATAAAATATTTAAGGCATTATATTATAATAGAAAATATCTAGTTCTTTTTCTATAAATGCCACTTGAAATGCACCATTTTTTATTCACTTGTGTGGATTACTGATATAATTTTAACATAATATATATGTTATCTTTAACCTTTAGCCCATACCCCCCTTCCAACATGTTGGGCAGGGAGTATTTCAAATTACGTCATCAGCATAAATGATAGTCACCGAGTATATAGTTCATGTTTAAGTAGTGATAATATTATTAAAAAAAAAAGATTAAACAGCGATTGTCAAGAATTCCATATCAGCAAAACGAATAATTGCCTTTCACCTCAAATTATTGAACTAAGAATAAACACGACATGGGGCATTGGAAATACAGGTCATGTCTAGGGACAGGCACAATACAAGTGGCGGGGTAAACCAGTTAACAACACCATTCACAACTGATACACGTAGAAAACCTTTCACGTATTATCTACTCCATGTATATAGCAACGATTCAATGCAATACAAATCGCAGATATAAAATTTAGTGCGCATGACACGTTTCTGGAATAAACATCATCAGGCGATCGTTTCACCAAAGGTTGTAAGTCGTAAACGTAGACGTACGTGTACTCTTAAGAGTTATGACCGTTTCACTAATAAATAGGATTTACGACTTACGATAAAAAGTGATCGCAAAGTTGAGAGTGGTAGTATGTACTCCACTGTCGAGAATTATCAAACGACTCTTGAAATTATTGAAATCGAAGTCTATGATCAATTACAACTCTCATAGGCACCAACCATTTTATAACAGAGGGGTGAGGGGATGGGATTTTCATGCGTGATATGATTATTTTTCATGTCAGTAGACAACCATACATCAGGTAGATAAACAAATGTTTATGCATACATGAGGCAAACACTTTTTTTTCAAAGATTGTTTTACTAAAGATTTACTAGTAAATTCAAGCAGTAATTTATCAAAATACACCTTGTAGAACTCAAACTTTCCAAAAAGAGATGTGAAGTCTACATACATTAATCAGAATTGCAAGAACATTTATTTGCCCCAATATCGTTTGTGGCCTGGAAACTAATTTTCTATACTTTATGAGTTTTTCTGTTACTACAAAGAGACTGTGTATGTTCTAGTCATAATGCTTACATTGTTTTACTTGGTAGTGTTCATATACCAGCAATTTTATGTTATGTTTTAGTTTCAATATTTCCAAGCATCTTAAATGTTATATTGCTTCTTGTTTTTTCATAAAAATGTATATTTGCATATAGTTTGTCTTTATGATCAAATAATAATATCTGTATTCTCATCACCATATACATAGGCACAGAGAAATATTAGAACATATGTACAATATATACAGTACATATACAAACAGCGTTTCATTTAAAGGGTCATTAGGTACGATTTATACCCAAAAAAAAATATATGCTTTGGAAATTGGTAAATAGCTTTAAAATGATGAAATAAAGGTAAATATTTCACATTAAGCAGCTTATCGAACCACTTTCCGCCTTTTGAGAACGCAAATTACCATCGATTACTTATTTGCTTGCAAGCAAATAATTTGACCTCGCTTTTTCCGTATACAATTGACCTTACTAGTGACAGGTAAAAACGAATAATTTGTATTTTGTCGCTTATTAACTGCCAACTTGCATGGTTCTTTGTCCGTAATTAACACCGACTAAAAGCAGATTCACAAAAAATAATAAATAAGTGCATTGTTGTACTGATTTAACGACGATTCGACAAATTCCGTAAGCAATGTCGATAGTTAATCAGAAGGTGTCCATTTCTTGATCGATTTCAAAACACGAGCAGTTGCACGATTTTTCCCCGATGCGCGTACATTTGATGACATTTATAAGTTACAGAAACACGTTTTATTAAGGCCTCAATCATATCTGATAGTTTTCATAGGTAGCAAAAATTTACGATTTGGCCCCTTTAATCAAATTTTGTTTTGAACAATAAAATATGTTTAAAGTAATCAAATTTAGTCAGGGTGACTCGCTCTTTTATTGATAATTTTGATGAATTTACACAAAATTATAAGATTCTGTTTATTTCTGGATGACATAATTTCTTTAAAGCATAAAATGTTGGGCCTTCTGTACAAATTGTTCTTAATATAAGTTTTTCTTTCATTTAAAAAAAAATGGACACTTCAGAATATAATGGAATTCATCGCCAATATCAGAATTACATATATTACACTTTCTGTTTTCTCGTTCTAAATTTTGTCATCTACCACATTGTCTTTATGATCCAATAGAGTTGAATAAACAAAAATACATAATTGCTACTACATTGCATAATAATCCCAAACATCAAAAATAGTTATTTTCCTTAACTAAGGTTGTTTTTTTTCACCTAGAACACCACCAAGATATTACTGAAATAGTGTTGAAAGTGGCGTTCAAACACCTTAAGTCAACCGACATAGAGTAAAGCGAAAAATTTTTCTAGACTAACTCGGACATATTTTTTTCTTAAAAAAAAATTTCGGATATATTATATCGATCACAATTTTTCACAAATCAAATTAATATTATGAAAATAAAAATGTAAATGGCAACAGAGTCCGCCTATTGTTTCCTCATTGAAACATATGCATAGGCATAAAATAAGAGGTGAGAGGGTGTTTTCTAAACAAGTCCCAGCACAATTTTCAATAGAAATACTAACAGCCATGTAATATAGTAAACTTTAACAAAGAAATTTACATATATATATAACCAAGGAAAAGAAAACTTACTAATTAATTACTGGACAGATTTCTCAAGTAGGACCACCCTTAGCAAAACCGGATCAAACCGATATGCCAAATCTAGTGAAAAATTAAAATTTCACTGTCTTGCTAATTATATTTGTATTTAACCCAATGTGAACAAAATGTAATCAGCTTCCGAGATATACTATATCTTTAATTTTTTACCTCCATTATAGGAGATGTTACTTGTCAGAAGTTGCAAGTCGTAACTCTTATGATTATGACTAGTTTGGTGAAACGCACGTATATACGTGCACGTAAGGAAATCATAAGAGTAGATCTTAGACTTACGATCACTTTAGTGAAAAGGTTGCGAGTTGATTGAACTCACAATGAACAGTGTATTAAAATCATTTTTCAAAGCATCAATCACAATTCCAGGTATGCCGGTTTGCTCCACTAATAAAACCAACCTCCAGGATATAGCTAACTTTTGTTAAAATCGATGTTAAGCATCCATTATCGGAAAGCCTCTAAGATGATCCTAGAACAATCATTCCATCAACGATGGTGTTAACCTAAACACTTCCTAAAGTGCATAAACGAACTGACATGATTATCTAGAATACGTGTGTTCTCCCCCGATAGTGTGGTAGTTTGTGATACTGAGAGTTAGCTTTAGTATAATATGCAGTTGGACTGTTGCGATTATTATTTCTCACCCCTTTGATATATAGGGTCTAACACCGGGAGAGGTGCAAGATCGTAAGATCTGTGATACCCGAGGGTGTCTCAAATTTATCGATCTTACACCTTTCACCGTGTTTGACTCTTTTTCTCATTCTTTTCTACCGTGTCAATTTTTATTTACTTTGATTACATAATAGAGGGCTCTCACTTGTTAACAACTAACGTAAAGAACAAATTACCTCCCTATGTAAGATAAAGTAACATATTCTTTTCACGTATTTAACGATGTTGTAGTAGCAAAATTGTTTTCAATTGTTGAAGTAAATTGTCGATTTATCGATGTACATCCGTGTCTTGGCAGTATTTTATATATATTTACGATCTTGCACCTCTCCCGTTGTTAGACTCTATATATCTTTATTGATACTTTATTTAAATATGTCGTCAGATGCTGATGCCTGCATCTTTATTTGTTTTAAAATCGGGTTATCATTCAGTTACGCAAGGACGGCTCAAGAATACAAAACACGTCAGTTAAAATCATATACATATTCCTCCTAAATACTATTTATCAATTCATAATCGAGGTCTTGGAGAGGAAGTCGACATAATATGCATACTCAAATCTTAATAACCGATCTATCTGCAGGAGTAGATATGAAATGAGGTACCTGCCCTTCTTTGAGGAGTGGAGGTGCTCAGGACATACATTATCTCCCCCAATTCCATATCTAGCCTTGTGGAGGTACACGGATTACACTTGCTCTTCTTTGATATCCGGTCTTGCATTATATTTGCTGGGGTGGAGGTACACGGGAGATGCGTTCTTTATATTAATACCGATTTAACAAAAGGGGTTGAGGTGCACAGGAGATGCCTACTCTTCAGCAATACCCGATGTAGCCCAAGGCTTGGAGCTGGAAGTAGACAGGATATACATACTCTTTCTCAATAACAGATCTAGCTACATGAGTAGATATGAAATGAGATACTTACCCCTTCGCAATTTCGGCTCTATCTCCAAGCTGTTTTTGCAGTTCTAGTTAAGGTTTTTCTATGTTTTTATATTAATTTAAGCAGACGAAACTGTTATCGAAAACTATGTTTTCTATCACCATTATGTACAGAATGACAGATTAGGCTATGTTCTCATTTGTTCCATTATACATTCTTAGAGTCATATTACCCTACTTCAAGGGGCGATCTTATAAAAGGCCACTGTTGACATTAAAGTCATCTACAAATTCCACCGGATATATAAATGTTTTGAAACCAGAATTGAGAAAGCATTGGGGAAGAAAATAGAACTAAAGTCAGTAAACTACTAATATGTATTTTTTGTAAGCATTGACTATAACAATTTAATTTATATCTCATAGCAGTATTATAAATACGCATTTTACTAATATTATGTTTGCTTCATTATATACAATACAATATACAATATAATATACAATGTAAAAACAATATGATACTCTTTTTGTGTCCACATAAACAATATCACGTAGTGATCACAATAGTTATAATTATGAATTATGGATATCAATATTTAGTTATTTATATATACAAGAACATTGTGAAGATACTAAAAGAGTTAATCAGAAGCCGTAAATCGTGAAAGGACACAAAATACAGTGGCTAAAGGAAAGCAGGACAAAAAGACAAACATTGATCTACAAAACATTACCATCCCACTAAAACATGGGTGAACGCAGGTTCGCCTGAAATGAATCGTGTATTACGAAGCTATGAGTTTATGAATTCCTACTGGCTGATAAGCTTATATATAGAGACCCGAGTGAATCACAGACGCGATTACAAACTGTGACGTTGCCAGACATACACTAAAGACTGTAACATCACTTGTATTACATCTTTGTTTATGTCATTGACTGCGAACAAAATCGCAGGCAGCAAACTGAAATACACCCATACCACTGACAAATTCAACTTAATATACTTCTACATAACAACTTAGACAGTGAATTCTTTTTATGAACTACTGATATATCTATTTAAGCTTCAACGTTGTCATAGAGATCCCCCTTCTTCTCTTTAATATCGGAAATAACAACAGTGTCTTTCCAAAATGCAACATCAAAGCTTTCTAAACAGTTGCACACGTAATATATTTTCATTTTCAAAATGTGAATTATATTTATGTGATGACTTGATATATTCTTGACTGGAAGTAAGATATTAATATACATTGAATGGGACAAGAATACAAACAGCTGCTCAAATATATCCAGTAAGTATTAACACCACATTTAATCAAACTTGAGGTATAACGCTTTGTTGTTGTTTTTCATCCTACATACATTGAAAGAATGAATTATACCCAAACAAATATTAGACAAACTCTAGATCACTTAATAGATGTAGCTGTAAACTGATGAAGATAATGTTACAAATATTAATACCTAAGATACAACATGTAATAATGCTCGCACGAAAATATTCCAGAAACAATAACTATGATTTTATTATTTGGGAGTTGAGATTATTTCTCATCAGTATTTATGTTGTCTTGTAGTAAACGGTAATTGCATGGATAACGATTTGAAACGTCGATACCATTCGATATTTCAAAATAAATAGGGTTGGTTCTCACACCAGACTCATTAGATGCTCTTACAATCTTTACCTTTGACCCATTTAAGTTGTTTATTATTCATTATGGGGTGCTTTTTCACTGACGTAGAATGATCAGCGAAAGTTTATCATTGCTGTTTGGAATGTTGCAGCGTTGTCTGACATCGTTGTCCTGTTCATTTCATAAATACTGGAGCGGTGACAAATCCGAACGTCATAGTATCCAATCAACTGCGATATCGATGTATTTAAGCAACGACAAATTCTAATAGGACATGGCCTCAAATGCTGTTCCTACAACGTACGTTGCCCTTGGTGACCAAGAAAGGTGTTTTCACGCCATGAAAAATTCCCAAAACTCATAACCACAACAAAGTCTTCACGAATATAAAATATACCTTAACAGCAAAGACAGGATATTTGTTCATACATTTGTTCCGGAGTAATAATCTACTGCGAGGTGCACTCACTCCAAAAAGAGATACATCAAATGCACAGAGCGAATTATATACAGAACTCGACATGGGTACGGCAGATAAATAAATGTGTGAGTAAGGTCATCCTCCAAACAACCCAGCAAGTATCATCATGTTAGTAGTAGTTTCTTGAGCTTTCATGGCAAATATAAATTTATCTTACACTATTCTCTTATTTAAAATAAATTTCAAACTATCACTGATGCAACGTGAAATGTGTAAATAGAAATGATTTGAATAAACCACGAATTTGATATAGAAGTAATATACATATACTATCAACACCGGTTTTTACTTATAGCAATAGTGAATCTGTAATAGTTATTCGGATGTCAGACAAAATTAATTGTCCTACGTCACAAAGTGTCACGTGATGAATGTAACATTTATCAACCACATACATATTACAAAATATGACATAATAACAATACCTGCTGGTCGTTTATTGAGTTGTTGGGAAGTCTGGTCTGTATTTACTGTTGGCTGGGATTCCTCGTAGGTTTCAATACTACATATGAAATCATACTTTTTAAAATTAGTAAGCATAACATAGAGTTCATATAGCTGTTCATTATTGAAAATCGTGATAATCTGTGTCTATATCTGTGATTAAAGAGTGGTTATTAATGTATGCATGTGTCCCGAGTAGAGCTCTGATATTATGCATATCAATCCGAAATTAGTTGTGTCCTCACAATATGGAGTACCCATAAATATGACAGTCACATATCTAAGTAGTATTACCACATTGGTCTTAGGACCCAGATGTAATCACTCTCTCACTCAGATATTGAACCTATATGAGACTAATGTACTACTTTCTACCCTAAGCTAGGTCAAGGCAATCAAACGTGTCATCCTTATTGATTTGCCTGAGGTATCGAAATTTGAATTCACATTAGAATATGCATTTTTCAGTTATATCATGGCGAGAAAAAATAATTTTCAATGGGTTCAATATCTCAACAAATAAATGTATCTCTTAAAACTGGCAAAGTTATGTAATTCGTACATTAACTCAATGTCAATCATTCCGAAAGGATTCGAAATTAGATTAATCTAAAAATAACTTACTTCCTGTCTGTTTCGATCTCCTTTTCCACAGTTGTACCTGTGAAACCAATCAAATATCGTTAAACAATGCACAATATATTTTGTATTTAAACTCTCCTTATGGACAATTTCCCATAACACAACCATAATATTTCAACAACAATTATAACATTTTCTACCTAAGTGCCCCTTTGTAAATGACGTCACACATATATTGTGCAACAAACTAAACTGAAATCAGCTCATGCACTGGTCGAATAAAGCGATATAAAAACTATTAATATTATATAAATAAAGCTCTGATTTGTGACGTCATAGGTTAGAGGTAGAAGATGTCTTTACAACTATGTAAATATGTGTTGCTAAGTTTCTATTAATTAAGAAAATTGGCAGATATATTCAATGGAATAAAGGATAAATAAATAGTTGGTAGAATACAGCGTGATTTGACTTGCTCACCAATGCATACAACCCATAGAATAGCAACCCGTTTAAAATTTAATTTGTCTTAAAATTAGACTATAAGTAGTAGGTATTGTATGTATTGAGTTCTACAGTTTTGGCTTCACAACCTGTGGTAATTATTAGAGATGATGATATGTAGTGTTATGCCAACTCAGCAATTATTCAGCTATATCACGGCGAGTGTAATTATTAGAAATTATAAACTTCGAAAATATTTATTATAATAATAGTTATTACGAATGTATATGGAATTTCGTTTATGAACTCATATATACTAGTACATACCGATGGCTGTGTTGCTTAGCACATCATAATTATCTGCTACAACAGGGTTACATTGTGGAAATGCTTTGAATTCTGTATAGTCTGTACTTCTAAAAATGAAACAAAATGAACTTGTCGTGATGATATGCTTTATGTTTTTAATACAAACATACGTTGCAAGTACATTTTAACATATTTTTGTGTTTCCATACAAGAAATATATTATATATCATCGACTTGCCTTTTTCTATTTGATTTTGGATGTAAATTATGTTGTGTAGATCCTACTTTGAACCAATAGCCTGAAGAATTTCGCATGCTTATTTGATTGAAATATATTAAAATTAGCTATGAACCTATACATGACATTGTTACATGACTAATATTAAAATGACAACCACAAATGATTTATATGAATGTAAATATATGACCATGGATGTCATTTATAGTTTTCAGTCGTTGATTTCACTACAACTCACAGGAATTTCATTTTCAAGTTATACCATCGCCTTTTGTGGCTGTTATTGTTGTGTTTTAGGAATACTGGAGGTTGTTGTTGTTAGTTATAGGTTGATGGTGCTCAATGCCACTTTCAATAATATTTCTGTTATATCGTGGTGGTCAGTTTTATTGCTGGAGGAAACGTGAGTACCCGGAGAAAACCACCGACCAGTCGCAAATCACTGACAACCTTTATCACACAATGTTGTATCGAGTGTACCTCTTCATGAATGGAGTTGAAACTCACAACTTTTGTGGTGGTAGGCACTGGTAGTTGTATAACATGCGATCATGACCACGACGGTCACTGTTAATTATATTGTAAACCATTACTGTTGTATTTTAATTTCTATTTGTGCTTAAATTCATGAGAATAAATGTGCGAAATGATGCAACGTGGTTACATTTGAAGCAATGTGTCGTTTTAAAGTTTCATAAATTTGTTTTTCCTTTAATATGAAAATATGTTATGCTACAAAAATAAACAAACGAACACACGTTATTACCTCATTTGTTCCCTTTTCTGCAGTCGAAAACCTGTAAATGATAATGGTTTCTGTCAGTTGTTTCTAATATTGGTAAAGGAGTATATATATATATATATATGTATCTTCACAAGCTCGGAAAATTTGAAAGCTTCAAATTGTCCAAATGAACCTACACATAAACGATACTGCTGTATGCTTCAAATTAGTTTAAAAAAAACATCGTCCCTTCATATCCTCATGAAGATATCTTGTACTTTATCACTATAGAGTTCGTATGAACATCGACTGTAATGTGGGCTACCAACTTCCTCATGCTTACTATTGTCTTGAGTTATTCAGAATTTAACATTTATTCCCATCAACATTATAGCGTGTTTTCTTTTATTATGACTGTCCGTTCGGTTATAAGTGAGGGTTAGTATTTTTACTTACGTGTGGAAAACAGTTTAAGGTTTTATTTGATAACATTTTTGGATACATACGGCATAAGTTTCAATTTCGAATGTTTTTATCTTTCCACCGTGTCATATTTCATTCTAAAGAGCAGCCCTTCGACTTTTTCTATGACGGGATTCGTTTATTTTTTTTAGCTATACAGAACAGAGTAATGCGTGTTCATCCGAAAAGACTAGCATATAATATTCACCATGTTTATGGTGTAGAGGACATTGCATCGATACTTAAGTCGCGATAGAACCAATGGACGTTGTAAGACATGATAACAACATAGTAACATATTATACTATCACGTATTATATGATCTTTTATATTTTGTTGTCGTTATACATGTTTACATATGGTACCTAGCTATATTATGATGCTTTGGAGACTTTGTTTGGTGTCACATATGTTGTCGTGTAAGAAATAGTTACAACTTACGACAGAATACAACAAAGGAAACGGCAATGATAATACACAGTAACCCAATGACCAATGATGAGATTCCAGCTGCAAATAGTCCATTACTGTCTTGAATGGTTGTGACAGAGTTGGTCTGACTTTGTCCTGGAACTTACAATAAATGTTCATTTCATACATTTTATTTAAACTAAACATGTTTAATTCTGTAAATATTTTGCAGCGTTAGGTAATTATTAATATTACATATTTTTTATTTTTCAAGTATTAAGCTTAAAACAAAACATAGAATTTTTTTTTTATCGTTTGTTTGTATATGTATTTCCATTGGAGATCCAGTCATCAAGAGGGGAGGGTTGGGGTTTTATTAACCAGTATGACTCCGCAACATCTTTAAGCCTGCCCCCAATCAAAACCTGGATTCCTGATTGGTATGTAGTGTTGTTTTGAGATCAGTGAATTTCTTTTTTGTTGATACTGGTGGAATTGTTTATCTTCACTGTTTAAACTTTCTGTTCATAGAGAGAACTAACCATTAACACACAAAAAGCGTTATGTTCGTCATAGTTTATACCGCACAAAAAAAAAA
>MJUT01031159.1:19754-33038 GCA_002080005.1 Gigantidas platifrons
AAAAAAAAAAAAAAAAAAAAAAAAAAAAAAAAACAATCATTATATTTGAAATTTACCAGATTCCTGTTGTAAATATTTTTAAGTATTATCTACTTGTCAAGTCTTCAAGTACAAGATCGAAAAGTACGTCCTTAAGATCACCATGAAGATATCAAAGGTGTAATCAGAAGTCAAAAAATGACAGACAATGCACTGGTCACAATGAAAAAAGACAAAAAGCAAACAACAGTCAACAAAACAATATATAGAAAATTAAATATTTAGCATCAAGATCTCCACTGAAAAACCGAAAGGGAACTCATAGAATAATACCATAAATAAAACATGAAGCCACATATTGGATTAAAGATAGAAAATCATCTTAAACGCAAGTCGTAGCGAACATGGTAACACGGAATTAAAACAGGAAGACATGCAATGGAACAAAATAAGCAACGCGAACATGTTCCAGTTAAAATAATGGCACCTGTCATGTTTCTCTAAAAATAAATCCAACATACGCGCTACCAACTTCCAGACAATAGTATGGTTCAAAATGATAATAATGGAATGTATGAAATAGCACCGCCAATGACATGATAAACATGTTTGGAAATCAGCTAATAATATTTATTTAAGTTGCATAATCATGTTCTGACAATAAACTGAAAATTTTAAGAGTAATAATTTTCGTTTTGGTTTATTCAGACGTTATGATCCACAATGGAATAATTTACCTTAGTCAAACTAAATACATAATCAAAATGTTTAAACATTAGTCACGCAAATTAATTAATAAAAACAGATTATAAAAAAATAATATTTACCTTTCTGAATAACAGTGAATGTTCTTATGAAGCTGCCAATGCTGTTAGTTGCAATGACGATGTAATAACCAAACTGGGTGGAGTTTATTGTTTGTATAAAAATATATGATGTGTATGTAAATCCTTTTGAACTATTGTATGACTGTATTACGTTGTCAATATCATCTTCCTGTCTAAATATCCACTGTATATAGGTTGGAAGTGGGCTTGCTATGAGGTTGACGGTAATGTTTAATGACGTTCCATTTTTCAGGCCAATTAATTCAGATGAACTTGGAATATCCACATTCAAACGAGGTTCGACTAAAATAAACAAAAGCAAATGCACGATATAAAACTGCTAAATTACGCCATATCCTCATGCAATAGCATTAAAACATTGGACTTCTCTACCCGTTATAATTCCTTACTGAAATCTGAAGGACAACTTAAAAGAATACGTTCAACAACGTTATATGAAAAAGAAAGACCAACACAGAAACAGATACATTGTCTTAGGAAGGGATAAATCTTACTGATTTCTACCAAAGCAATTTCACAGAAACTTATACCAATAAAATGCTCGAGTTTTTGATTGGCAGCATATTTGTAATGTATGATATATATGATATATATTATGTACACGTTTTTCAACAGAATATCTTAATTGCGATAAAAGATACTTTTTGGAGATAGGTACTGAATTCATCCGCTGCAGAGCCCACTAAACTCGATATCTACGTTTTTATTACAAAATCAATCGTGTAGATAAAAAGTGGACCTATGGGTAGCTATTTTATTTATTCAAGCCACAAGGAAAATGTGAGCGTATGGATGAAGACGGATTACTTTGCTTTGCAACACAACTATCTACCAGTGTGCGTTCCTATCAAACTGACGATGTTGCAAATTATCTCTTAAGTGCCAGGTTGGCTACAATATGTATACCCGTATCAGCTATACATAGATGGATTTTTCATTCGGTTTGTCTCGAGGACGGATAGCGACGAATAACAGGCTCTTTTATAATATTAATTGAAATGCAAAATACCAATAGAAAATAACTTCTTATTCTATTAAATCAATGCTACCGTGATCGATAATAAGCCACAGAATATAAAAGAATGATTGATTTGATTTGATTTTTGATGTTTAATAATATTTCAGCTATAGAAAAGTAACTTACACAGTATATTCAAAGACGTTTCTGCAGATTTAACTTTCTGTCTCCCCTCAATATTAAGAGCTTCACAGAAGATAACTTTGTTGTGATCAACATCTCTCCCTTTATAAACCAGGCTACTAGATGATATAAACTTGTCAGCACCCGGTTGTGGCGGGTGTGATGTCGCGTGATTGGTCACGTTCTGTCCACCAATATACCACAGTATCCAGGAAGCAGGACGAACTGGGTCTGTAGTACATGTAAATGTCTGTGTCTGTCTTTCTGTAATATCCAATACATTGTTGTCACCACTTGGGGTGAATGTCACAGTTGTCACCGGTACTGTAATACAAATAATAATAATCAGATAATATTGAATCAATTCTTATGGAAGTAGCCATCGCATCATATGCCATTCTTATTATTTTGATAGGTAAAGGAAATATAAAGATTATATATATATACATAACATTATGTATACAAAGTATATTTATATACAAGACACTTGCTTTTGTGCGAGTAGCATGCGAATAAATGTTTTATTATATCAAAGACAACCAATTTGATTTGTAAAATAGCTTTATCCCACACTATCGCTGGGGATGTTTTAAAAAAGAAAATAATGTTACCCATGTTAAAGCTACATACACACTATAGGTCCCATGAATGATTTCTTAAATAGCAATGTGTGACAAAAGAGAGAATTTGCTCTGTTGCACATGATATATGTGTATAACTTTGCAGCATTTACGGGTATTCCCTCAAATGTTCAGCATTGGACTACTATTTCTGAGAGTGTAGACATGCAATAATGTTGAAATATTGTTAAGAAACTACTGAATCACGGGTTCCACTTTGCTAAGTTGAAGTCATTACTTCGAATGTTTTACGTTAAGGAATGTCTGTCTCAAAAATGTTTTTTTTTTCGTGAACAAACGATCAATCTAAAATTTGTGAGATGTTCTACTGCTGTAGCAACTTCTAAATGCCGGATCAGTAGCCGAATAACTCCGAAGGGAATGTAATCGTTTCAATTTCCCCAACGGGTGAATTGTGGAAAGTATTGAAGCGTGAACAGCAATGAGTTAGCGACAATGGTGGTGTACTGGTAAAAGTACATAACACAGCAACAGACGCACACATATTCTTTAAAATGACCGAAATAAACAAGACCATGAGTTATGGCGCTAAAAATATAAGTCCAGGAATTGTGCATGCAGAAAAACGCAGCGAGGTTAAACTGGTCAATGGAACCCCAAACTACAATACAGATATAAACAAGTTATTCAAACATATTCGTTTTCATTCAAAATTACCACACACTATCACAAAAATGGAAGGCAACAGTTCAATAATTAGTGGTTGTTTCGTGGCATCTTAACGCAAAAGGAAGAAAAAGGGGAAAAAAAGAAAAAAAAGTACATGCATTTTAAAGCAATCGGCTGTAGAAATGATAACTTGTTCGTACGGTTGCAACATTGTTAAAGAATTATGCATAGAACATATAACAATATTTGCGTTAAAACGGAATGGTACATTGTAGAAAGGATAAAGACACAAATAAAGTAAAGGACATGTACCGTATTTATTAGTAATTTTTACTTCATCATGAGGTAAGCTATCATGTTATGGATAAACAAGCCATATGGATCCACTTTGAAATAACATAAGAATAGGTTATTGGTACCCTGGGTTTTATTGGAATAATAAGACAGTTGAATATTGAAATGTGAATATTGCCTAATAAGGTAGTTAAATCGGGAAGTTTTGTTTTACAAAGAATGTCACATTAGGTCAGCTCAGGTAGTTTTCAATGATCATCTGGTTTACGCGTGTTGGAAAAACACGCTCTTTATTATCACACCTTAGCAAAATATAACATTAGATGAAAAAGAGAAAATGATAGATTCTAATGAACATGTGACTATTTGCAACGTAAATGGTCGTTTTATGTCCTTCTTGCTTACTTCCAATCGTCAGACTTCCCGTTGTTGTTGCAGCATGCTGTGTATACTGTCACAGATTGCTACAAAGTGTATTACGTAATACTCACAATCTAATATAGTTCTTTCTTGTGTTACTATCGAATTTCTTTGAAACAGGTTTAATATTTTGTGTATTACTCTCCTTACCAAGCTTGAATTCCCTTTAATACACCGTAAAAACGGTACATTTCAGCGTGAACGGCATTGCTTTGTGACTCATTAAATAAATACAGCAGCTTTGTTTATCCTCAAAACTCGTGTTTGTAAAATGACAATGCTTCTGTTGTTTATAAATTATTACTTAGCAGTTTATACTTTAATTGATCGGCAATATTGTTTTAAAACTTATATTTTTATCAGTACTATTAAGCATACAAGACATGTACCTGAGAGTGCAAGACTCCAACCGTTACTTCCTCTTCCTACAAACGGAAGACACCGCCACACCACGATTTGTATACCTTCAGTAATAACATCTGGAGGAATGACAAGATGATATCTATTATTGTAAACATCACATGTATAGTTGTACGTATTATCTGCTCCATTGCCAAGTTCACATACATTTCTTATACTTGCTATATAAATGCTGTCCTTGCTACACGTAACAAATTTGATATTGTCATCCCCAACACAGGTAAGTGTGACTGTTACATTATCTCCAAGTACAACATGTTCTGGACTTCCCGATAGTATGTAGACACCTATAAATTTAATATTAACAAGCATTATCGGAGTTAAGCTGTCAAAGGAATTATGAAAATACACGTTTAACAGTGATTGTCAACAATTGAAAAGTTTCTTTGAATTGCCCAAAAATGGCGAGATATCGCATTGGCAATTCGATTTTGGTTGCAAAATAAGCATTGCTTCCTTATCATGTAATCGGAGAGTTTTGTGTACTATAAAATATCTTGCAGGCCATGCACTCTCTTTCATATAACTAATGTCATACATATGTGATAGCATCTGTGCAAGGACAAAGACATATATTATATATAATATGTATAAAGATCAAGATTAGGACTCGGCATCCTTTATAACCACATTGTTTATATGTGAGGGTTGACAGTTTACTCACACGTGGGACATACTGGCACGACCACATCATTTCACAAGAAAGGAGGTTTGGACTCGTATACCTAGATTAACCCTGCCATGCTCATTGATTTGAAGTACATGTACCATGCCAGGACAGGGTTCGGTGATGTATCCTCGATGATCGTAAGTTCGTTACCCTAAGCTGCTTAGCAAGGACAAGTTTTGCATACTCATACCAGAAATTAATTTGACTGTTTGTTAACATTCTCTAGATATTTGCGAATATTTTTATACCCTTAATTTTTAAATATCTCGGAAAAGAATAGGACCCGCACCTATATCCGTAACGTGACCTATTTCCGAAATGAAAGCGGCCATGCTTGTAAGTGCGTGACCCTGATGTACCGCCTTATTATGCACACATGCCCAAACAATCTGACAATAGATGAGGCCATGCATATTGTATTTCTATTTTCGGCAATTGCGTATATTACAGCACGATGAAAGCAACAATGATTATAATATTAGGAAAGAAATAAAATTTCACTTACAATTTTTGTACTTGCATAAATAAGAATGGCCATTGTGAAAACCACAGACCATAGGCAAGTATACTGGTACGGCTGTGAGTTGTAAATAAAAGACAAAGATAACATTTTTGCATGATAATTTAGTAAGGCTAAGGGATATCAACATATATTTTTTTATATAATGGCGTTAAATATATATTTTTTTATAATTTTTACTTGTTATTTCATTGAAAAATCACTCATGAAAATAACGTTTTATAGCTCAGAAACATATCAACAAAAAAAGCAAAAAAAGTAATTCCTTTGCCCATACAAAGAAAAATGTCGTCATGTGACCTTCAAGCAGATGGTGACTCATCATTTGGAATGTCAACAGACCGACTGAAGGGATTTCCAAAAAAATGCTTCGAACATCTAGTTAAGAAAGAAAAAGTAATAACGAAATCAGCCATTTTTCACCAAATTAAAAAAAAAACTGCAATAACTTACTTGTTTCTGTTCCATTTTCATCCAAAAGTGGCATATACTTTGTGAAATGTCAGCGTTACTTGCACGTTGCAGAAGGTAAATATTTATTCATGACGTCACGAGTTAAAGGGAAAACACCGAATGTCACGAACTTACAATCATAACGAACTTAGAATCATCGACGAGATATATCTGTACGTGTAACTCCTCAAGACATGGTCCAGTCCTTGCATTAATTATTATTATTATTATTTTATTTTATATACATATCTGCTAGTTATACATTCCTAGGAGGGAATCAGCCTCCTACATTTCTTTAAGTTTTCTAATCTTGAACAAAGGGGAATAATCCATAAAATATATAACGGTTGCTGTTTTTTTTTGTTTTTTTTTATCTCCCTTGGGCGCCTGCTTCCCTCCTAGTAAATCATTATAATTCATCAATTTAATTTGTATTATGTATTCTAATCATTGTAATCATTGTATGAAATTATAAACCCGCAAGGGTCCTTAATTGGATTAATAAAATATTCTATTCTATTCTATTCTATACGTATGCTCGAGGTATCGGCTTGCTTCTGTTACGTCGATTTTTTAGATAAAATGTTTGAAATGTCCTGACGTGTGTGGTATGTTTTGTTTTTAAATTCATTTATATATATTGTTTTCCATTACGTTGTTACAGGGAATAGTATTACGCTGGCAAAACGGCAGGTAATTTTCTATCATATCTTATAAATGCAACCAGAGTATATTTCAAATTTAACTTCATGTTTGTGTGTACATGAAGTTATCATTTGATTGCACACATTTAACACGTACAGCTAACTAATCTAATCAAAATTTGAAATCATGCTACATATACCCACCAAAGGTTTCTTGTAATAATCCAAGCAAAACAATACGTAATTTTAACATTCTATATGCATAGAAATGACCAGGAAGTAATACATCTATACAATACAAAAGGAAGTGCAGTGTAAATAATAATATATGTACCATATATTTACTATTATTAGTACGTTACCAACATCACCATGTTAAAAAAAAGGTATTTATAATCGTAAATTATCCAAAAATATATCTTATTGGACATCTATGGACTAAGGGGAGGGGATATATTTCTTATCATAAAATAAAATATATTCATTAGTTAAAATTACAGCTTGCAATTTACTAGACTGACGATTGCCTGTCTCAATCTAATCCTTGAGCGGAGGTACGAACCATGGGACAGAACTCGTCAGTTTAGCAATTTACAGTTCATAAATAGGCATAGAATATTACATGACATGTTTCATATCATACCCGTTATCAGCCTTATGTCATGATATCAACCCGAGAGCCGATAGACTCGAGTGATGACATATGGACGAGTGCTGGCAAAGGGCATTATATGAACAATGGCATGTTATGATCTGTTTATCATATAAATTTGTACTTCCGCCATGTTTGTAAACACAGGTTTTCGGAAAATCACGAAGTGGCGTGTATTAAGCTTACAAGCATAAACTGGGTGAAATAAACATGATTCCTCTTATTATTCTAAGGAAAACTCAGTAGGGTAAACATTTAGCTACATTATCTACAAGTATATAATAATTGAAATTATCTCTCAGAGGCATGTGTAGCATAAACCACATCGGTGGTGCGATGCTTTGCGTGCTTACCTCGAATGCCATAGATCGTGAGTTCGAACCCCAGTCGGGTCATACCAAAATATTTTAAAATGTAAATAAGCATGCCACATTACGAAGTGAGAGCTAATACGGCTTGACTCGGAATCAGGATAATGTGTCCGATCGGAAATACATGTTTACTGGCAGTCTGTTGTTTTAGTGATCTAACATTACACCATCTGAGAGTATTGATCTAGTACATAGTGGACTTCATCATCATCTAATCGTAATGCAACATTCTGAAACCATCAGCACATCATAGCCAATCCAATTGGTACGATTTGGAAAACCATACTTCTAATTCAAGATAACCAAATGGCTAATATATCTATATCAAGCCTTAACAATTGACAGTATAATTTTTGTTAAATGTTGACTATTGGTTTCATGTTGTGCCTCTACTTTTGATGGCCTTGTGTTCTATTAATTAAGTGATGAATGAAAACATCTGTTCTCTTTTGTTGAACTAGTATATTGTCGCGTAACGAAGAATAAATATATTATGCATGCAGCTCAAAATTACTCTTCTGCGTTCTTTAGAACGAAGACGAGGCTTTGGAACCATACAAATTCATAACGCCCACTTGTTATTATTGAAGTTCCTAGTCACATATGCAGACAACGTGACATGTAAAGGAGTTTTTTTTTGCATTCGATTTGTCTGTTGCTGTTGTTTTTCGCAATTTGATGTTTTGCTGTTCTAATGATATGCTTTTTTTCTCATTTTATTATGTAAATTTGACAAATATTTGAGTTATTTTATTGCTTAATTAAAATGTGTCAATTTAATCAATCATTCTCTACTAGCGGGTGGTAATACATATTACACACTAGTTCTATTGTTATCGATAGGTATTCAAATGTTGGAAATACCTATTTGTCAAAAGAATTCGCACGTGTCTTAGGCCCAGGACAAATAATGACGTCACTATGTGGTCTGGGCCTAAGACACGTGCGGCTATTTTGACAAATATTTCCAAAAGTTATACAATACATACTAATAAATAATATAACAAGTGCGTAAAAATGACGAAGGGAAAAATTATGAAAATATACAACACAAAATCAGATCATGACCTTACACACAAAAAAAACCCCAAAATTAATTAAAAAAACCTGTAAAATCTTTGACTTCATTGGAACTTGAATGTTAATTCAAACTTTTTAAAATATAGTGTCAAACACCGTCTTCATCCAACAATGATTTGCGAATATGAATAATTCGTCTTTTCTCCAAATTTAAAAGGAATTTAATTTACACAGGAATCCTACTTACTGAGGTTAAAGTGCAGTGAAGGTGCAAGTTGCGGGCTTGTAATATTAAATTTCCAATACAAACTGGTAGATAGCAAAAATGAGAGAACGATGCAATGTTGGTATGACTGTTTTTGTGTATGTGGCCCGGGATAGGGGGGGGGGGACGAATTGCATTTGAAATGTTTATGTAACAACACTACCGTTATAGATTTAAAACAATAAGTCACTCCAGAATACTATGCAAAATATCCACCTGTTAGTAAAATGTATGTTTTTTTTTCTCAAATACTACAATATAAATGTACATGTACATGTACTTTACGACTTTAGCCACTTTCACCCAACAAGTAGAACAAAATAATGCTGATGTAGTGATTTTATAGTTTTACACTATAGTGTAAAGCCAGATATACACGATACAAGTTTTGCATCCAAGTCTCCATTCAAGAAAAGATGGATCAAGAAAACTTGAATTCAAGTTTGTATATACACGATGCAAGAAATTTTGATGAATACACACAAGTTTTTGCGGGAGATACAACAAACAAAGTGGCATTTTTGGGAGGAGAGGAGGGTGCTGTCCTTTGTATTGCATTATTATGTACAATTGTACTGCGAAGGAGATTAAGCTCCAAAAAGAGGTCAACATGGGATCGTAAATGGCTTCAGTCATTTCATTAGACTGTGACTGTCTTTTTCCTGTATTTTGGAGTTTCCTCTTTTCCTGCCATCTTTGCACAACACGTGTAGTTGTTATTATTTACATTCACAAATTGATGCTGATAATGATTCTGTCTTCTGATTGGTCAATCTCCATCCAAGTTCCATCCAAGTTGAAAGAAAAATAGGATGCATTTCTATTCCATCGAAGTCCGTTCAAGTTTTTTGATTCAAGTTTCTTGTATGGTATACACGATAAAAAAAACTTGAATGGAGACTTGGATGCAAAACTTGTATCGTGTATACCGGACTTAAGTCAGTTACCGACTTCGATCTCGGGTTTAAGCTAGATAAACACCCTCGCCCGTGCTTTGAGCACCTCGACCGCTACGCGATCTTGCCCAACAATTTGCACGGGCTCAGGTGTTCATCTAGGTTGAACACTTCAATCTCAGTCAGTAACTATTGCCTAATGGTATCATCCCATACAGAGTCTAAACATATTTCTTATTGTGCAAGTATAATATTTACCGTATCATCATTGTGTTTGAAAATTAACGTTAGAGAAAACCGAAGGGCAAATCAAAACTTGCCAACACAGTGCGCACAAAATGTAGAAAACAAAACAAAACAAATACAAATGTATGTACCACTTATCAATATACACAATACAGTAATATTGACAATACTTTTAATAATATTGTGACGTACGCAGGTATGGTCAGATAATTAATATTCATAGTTACTGTTACACATAATATAGTTTTGTATCTCTATTTACCACGTGTCCGCTGGTAATGTTCATTCCATCTTATTTTATTGAATGGATTTTATTACCATTTCTACATGTGAATATAAAGTATCCGTTGCCAAATTGGAAAGTAGGACATCACGACGAACTATATTTAGAGGCGTGTGCTTTTACGTTTTTGCTTGACTTGTGGTGTATCTTTTCTGACTTTTCACCAAAGTTATTTTATTATGTAAAAAAGAGAGATTTTGTTGTAGTCATTTTCATCATAGTCATTTCGAAACATGATTTTCAGTATAAGAAGCAATAGTATCTTAAGTTAAGCACTATGTTTTCTTTTTCATATTAGTTACGATCGTCTCCTTTTACAAATAGTCCATGTAATTGTGTGTAACATGCAATCAACTGATTTGTAAGCATCGAGATTAGGCTAAATGGGAATGAGGAATGTATCAGATGTATGCCATTCAAAATTATTGTTGAGTATATGGATATCATAGTCAAAAACCATGTACATGTGGCTGGAAATCCTTTTATCAAGCTTAGGAGATAAGGTCACTTTTTAACAATACATTCGGAACTGTTCCGACAGTGTGGTAGCTAACACAATATTTTATTTGTCTACATGCAAAAATATTCATAATAAAATGAAAAAAAAAAATTAGAAATTTAAATAGAAAAGCAAGTCAATATAATATTATATGTATAGCATAATTTTAAAATGAGTTGTTAGTGTTATTACATATTAAATAAAAATACGAAGATACCAGACGGTACTGAGACACTAATTCAAAAACGGATAAACAATATAATGACCACAGAAAAATTACAAACCATTGCCAAAGCACAATCCAGACAGGTTAAGCAGTTATAGCTCCACTACTTGCACCCATAGTGTTACTCATCTCTAAAATCCGGCGATAAGTCATAAACGAGTAACGGAAATGTTTACTATGACAACGCAATATATTCAGGGTATTTTGTGACACAAAATGTCTAATTGTTAATAGGATCATGACGGTGACAGTAATTCTTTTGTGAAATACATTTTACCAGTAGAAATCCTTACTAGCAGTAACCCTCTATCATGACTATCCTCATGAGAAACACATACTCTTCAATAAAGTCTCATGTATATGATAGGGCTGCTGAAGGTATGATACTACATTTAAGTAGAAAGTTTACAGTGGGAAAAGTGAAATTATCTTTCTTGATTATACATGTTCATAGAAAGTCATTATTACAACAAAAAAATGTATTTTTAAATGCATTATAACAGACGAATGTACACTAATAATGAGATATAAATAGCCCAATCTCACTTACTTCTTTATATATAAACTATTAATTTGTTACAGTAAAACCACGGATAAGAAACATCTTTTAGTACTGTTAGATATAGCTTATTTTAAAATTACATTAAGGTGGTACCTTACACTTCAGGTAAAATTTGATCTGCTCGTTTAATTTTCTTGCTTTTTTGGCAGTGTGTCTGAATATATCCACTGTAATAAATATCAAAATTTTAACAAATTCGAACCAACAGACTCAGAACCATGAATTCAATAGCCACATAGCAGCTTTTCTCTCTGTGGTTTTGATCACGGAGATGCTTGAAATCTGCATACAAACATCATATGTTCAACTGATTTTAAAGAGTTATCTACCTGTAGTATTAGACACCACCTTAACAACAAAATACAGAATGAACTTATAAGAAATATATATATACGAGTATATATATCTAAATTTTCATATTTTCATAAATTTCTTCTTTCTTCTTTAACTTTTTCTTTTCTGAAACAGAAATGGTATGTTTCTAATACAACATCAACATCAACGTTGCAATAATGAAAATAATGTTAGTGTCTCAAATTAAACATTTATTATACAGTTTAGCTGTATGTGTATCTTCATCCGATATAAACTATTACTATAGGTCATAGTCAGTGAGAGGTATAAATATATACTAAACCGATCAGACCAATAAATAATATTCATACAAAAGGCCATACATACGCGTATTATCGTACTCATACAGAGTTTGGATGAATCTACTTTAAAAACAAGACAAATGTAGCCTGGATATTTTTATTTCCTGTTTGATATAGATTTAACACTCTAAAATGTATTACCATTTAGTCATAATATATCCAAATGACACCGAAAGTTTGATATTTATCTGACTTGATTTCCCATTCATTAGTAACATCAAGTCTGCATGTTTAAATGTAGTAGAGTCAACACATATGCTACATATAATATAGGAGATTCCAAAATCGTAAAACAATTCTAAATAGACATTTATTAAAATAATTATAGACGGCTACAGCAATATCGAATATAATTTCTAAAATATGCAGGTTGAATTAGCGCAAGTATGAAATACAATGTC
The DNA here is from genome assembly GCA_002080005.1 of Gigantidas platifrons. Classification (NCBI taxonomy): domain Eukaryota; kingdom Metazoa; phylum Mollusca; class Bivalvia; order Mytilida; family Modiolidae; genus Gigantidas; species Gigantidas platifrons. Next base: position 32,471 of record MJUT01031159.1, read on the forward strand.
ACATTAATACATATATAGCTAATACATTAATCAATTATTTTGTGTTAATGTCTTATTTGCGTTATTTGTATTTGTTTGAATCTAGTGGTGTCCAACACGTATTGTGTTGTGTTTTTGTTTTGTTTGTATACGTCTTTTGACCCTAAGTTGCCAATTACTCTGGATTGTCCATTTTTGATTGCACCTTCAGAAGTCTCTGGCGTTATCTTTATTAATGAATTCCACGGTGCACACACGTAGATTTAAATGTGTGCATTGTGAACTCCGGTTTTAATAGAAAAACGTGTCAATAGTTCTGTACAGCTATTTCTAAAAGGCGATACATGCATACCTAGTGTTTACAATAGGTCACGCTCGCTAAAGTAAATGCCTTTAACTTTGATAGTAACGGTCTTAAGTGGAACAACTAACGCTGTTGTCTATTATTGTTACTTAAATCTATCAACATTACTAAAGTCACAAATAATCTGCAACATTAACAAAAAATGTAAACAGCAGGACAAAATATGACATCCTGTATTTTAAAATACGTATATCATTTTAACAGGAGAACTAGTAACAAGATATG
>MJUT01031167.1:2034-12751 GCA_002080005.1 Gigantidas platifrons
ATTCATGTTTAGAAGTGATCTCTTTTGTTCATGAACTTTTTTTTCATCATTTAATTCATAGACAACAGTCACGATTGATATTTTCAATTTAAAAATAAATAAAAATAAAACAAAATTTTACTAAAACAACATAATGTGTATCGACTTACCCAAATCTGCCCAATTTTGATAAGATAGAACGAATAAAACTTCAAAAGTCAACAAATATTCGATCAATGGAATGGGGCCACATAAAGGGTCATATTCACAAATAACTTCATTCGTTACTGTTTATTTAAATAATTCTATCCACGACAGATAACATTGTTTGGTCGTATCTCGTTCTATATATATGTGCAACATAAATAACAATTTGATTCATGTATATTTAATAATTTAAATACCCTCTTTTAAGACAAAATTTCTTTATAATAATTATCGAGATTTAAAACTGATATCGGGTTTATGTGGTACATATATAATTATTGTTTCAAAACATGTTTTATTCAGGTGCTGATTCAGACGGATCAGGTCGCACCAACCCCCACCCCTAACAAAAACCAGGTGTGGATTCAGACAGGTCGGATAGCACCAGGCACACCCTGCACCCACCCCCAGCAAAAACCAGGTGTGGATTCAGACAGATCGGATAGCACCCGGCACACCCTGCACCCCCCCTCCCCCAACACACACAAATGATAAGTGATTGTCTGTTTTTGAATCTATGACAATCTGTTTTCTTTATTATCATTTACACCCTCTTATTTCTAATACGTGGGTGCTTACAACGGGTCTGTCGCCACGGGGTGTTGCTGTGGACCAGCCGGGTTCCCTGACACCTCGTCTACAAAATCCTGTATATAAACACGCCTGTTTTAATGTGGTGGCCTCTAAACTAAACATATCCGCGTCTGTCTTTTTAACACTTGAAATGGTTTTTTTTATCTTAAAATAAAGTTAAAACAAATATGTCTTTGACCACATTTATCTACTCATTGTTGACAAATCGTGTCAACTAGACGAGGTTTATTGTACTTTCATTTTTATTTTAGCATATTTTTTATCGCACTGTTGCGTATAAAGGTACAATGGACGTGGCATTGTTAAAGCACTTGGCGCTGAGTTACGTCACATCCTTAGGGTGGATTGTGTTCAGCTCAACAGATAGACAACCGTTTCAAAGATGTTATAGATTTCAACGAACATTTATTCAAAAGTTACACCCCCCCCCCACACACACACACCCACTACCACATTTCAAATGTTGATGTATGAATGATCTTCATGTTGTTGATTAATATGCCCATTTTGGGCCCTATGATTAGGAAATAAAAAGAAAAAAAAAAAAAATTCTTACTACACTCTTATAAATTCGCTTTACTATTTGATGACCAATAAACAGTCAACAATGCCACCAATGTTAATACTACAAACAAAAACCTCTCATCTGAGACAGGCACACATGTGTGGCGGCATAAAGGTTTGATTGTACAAGTGGGCTGTACTGGTAGTGAAAACCGAATCCCAACAAAGGCGAACCCTAATAATGCGATGTAGCATACTTTAACCCCCACCCCCAGCACACACATTCCCCCTTCTGATAATTGAATCTCCAACGATAATATAGATATAAANAAAAAAAAAAAAAAAAAAAAAAAGATGCACAGATACGCCCTCATCAAATAAAGTGTAATCCTATTTGACTTTAGGATTTTATTTTCCTCCCCTCCCTCCAGACTGCAATGGGAAAGAGGAAGCTGACTCAATAGTCAGTGCAATATAATCCAAACTTCTAAATAATTGTTCTCGCTCGCCATGATTCTGCTGAAAACTTGTTCACCTGCCCTTAAACAACAATCACTCTGATGTCTTACCTCGTATTTAAGTGTTTCATTCTTTTGTCCTACAAAATGTGTATCTACTGCCAATATACATCAATAACTAATTCAACCATATTGTACCGGTAAATTATTTAACTCATTACACATTTCAAGTCTTGCATGTACATGTAGTAAAAACTTGGCAGAAATACAATAGACGTACTATATATACCGGAAATGCACAATGGCGATTAACTCAAATCTCTACTATAAAAGAAAACAGAATCTGAAGACAAGAATGGGTTTTCTCGCGTCAATAAGAATTAAATCAAAGATTATATTCATACGATATTGAACTTAACATGTGTTCACTTGATTAAAAGTTTAAAAAAAACACTTAAATTTAGCAAATGATAATCCAAAGGTTTAGTGGTCCGAAATTAGGTTCATTGGTCTGAAAGTTCGTTGGTCCGAATGTTCATTACGGTACGTATATACAAAGAGTAATTTAGAGGAAACAACAGTATTCAAAATAAAAACCAAAATAAGCTGCTTCACAAATGGCCACAGCTGTGTTCTGTTTATCGTAACCACAATCCGGTCTTTTCCTAGTCCATGATCACTTATCACCGCGTTTGTAACTAGAATAACACGACGGGTGTAATTTGCAGAGCAGGAAATGCTTACCTTTCCGGAGCACCTGAGTTCACACCAGATTTTTAGGGGGTTAATTCGTGTTGCTCGATCATTAGTTTTCTGTGTAGTGTTTTGTAGATCATTGTTTGACCTTTTACTCTTTTTATTTTGATCATTTATTGTCTATTCTTCGATTTACAACTTCTGATTACCCTTTTGGTATCTTCAAGCTTTTCTGGATACAAAACAAAAAAGTAAAAATCACTGGATCCAGGATTTAAAGTTAGAGGGGGGGGGGCGAAATTTTTGGGGGTATTTCGTGTGAAAAATCACGATTTTACGCAAAAAAATATTTTTTTCCAATTTTAGTGTGGGACGCGCCGAGTGCGCCCCCCCTGGATCCGCCCCTGGGATCGATACCTCTGCTGTTGGACTACTGGTTCCCTAGGATACCATCAGCCCAGTTGTCAGTCGAGTTGGCACTGACATGGTTTATTAGACCTTCAGACGACTGAACCATCATAATATCGAACGGTCACCCGTTCATTCGGATGTATGAATCAAATCAGGGGCGGATTCAAGATTTTCAGTTAGGGGGCGCACTGAAAATAATGGCGCCGAGCGGAGCGAGGCGCGAAAATTTTTGGGGTATTTCGTGTGAAAAATCACGATTTTAAGCAAAAAAATCATATTTTTTCCAATTTTTTGAATCCGCCCCTGCAAATAGTTTTATCACATACTACCATAAACACACGATATGAATATACAAGCATTCAAACATAAACAAGTCAGAGGTATAATCTTCTGACATCAGTTTACAGACTCAGGTTTAGAGCATGGTGGGTGTGTACCATCACTAAAATGTTATAAAGAATAAGCTCAGATTTAAAGCTTGTATGGCGGGCATGTGCCATCACTAAATCTTTATAGAGCATAAGGTCGGATTTGGAGGTTGCATGGTGGGTATGTGCAACCACTAAAACTTAATAGAGCATAGGGTCGGATTTAGAGGTTGCATGGTCGCATGGCGGGCATGTGCCACCACTAAAACTGTATAAAGCATTGGATCGGATTTGGAGGTTGCATGACGGGCGTGTGCCACCACTACAACTTTATAAAGCATATCATATGCATCATTAAATTTATCAAAATACCAGTAATGGCTGTAATTACTAAAACCTCCGGGGTCTCGTTGGACTTCACCATCCCAATCCCATTCTCATGGATATACTCTGTAGCCACTGTGAACTTAAGCAGTCCCAAGATCTCTCGACTAGATTCCATGACCCCTCTAAAGCCACAACCTGCATACGCCTTAATATATATAGTGATTACGATCAAACATGCAATATATAAATTGGCTTACCACATACATGTGTGAAGATCAAAGGTTTAAACTGACAACTTCCACAACATGACAGTGGTAAACTTTAACATTTAAATGTATACATGTCTACCTATATATTGTATATAATTGTTTGTTTGTCAACATATTCTGTTTAAAATACTGCTAAAGTTGGCGTTAAACACCAATCAATCAATCAATCAATCAATCAATCAATCAATCAATCAATCAATCAATCAACCAATCAATGTTCTGTTTACAAATTAAGATAAAGCTAAAATACTGTTCAATTTATCAAATGTAAAAGCAAACATATTTTATAAGATAGAATTGCCATTCTTAAATTGTACTTAAAGAATATCTCTCTAGCAATATGTGCCTTTTTCATACCTAAAAATTGACAGTAGGTGTCGGTTGAGAACGAAGCACTACGACAAAAGAGATTATTTCAATTTTTCCATTGTGATGTATCAATTAATACGTAGCCACTTTCCAGAAGGTTTATGTTAGGGTTAGATTAATGGCCACGGTGTTTAACGCCACTTTCAACAATATTTCAGTTATATCGCTGTGGTCAGTTTTATTGGTGGAGGAAACCGGTGTACCCGGAGAAAACCACCGACCTGTCGCAAGTCTCTGACAAACTTTATCATATAATGTTGTATCGCTTTCCAGAAGCACCTGCATTTGGACTGCATATATCTTCTTCTTCCGTAATGTGCCGGACTCCTCTGGAGTATTGTCGCACATAAGGTTAAAATCAGACTCGTATGTTACAGGTTAAAAACTGGATAAAAACAATTGGTGTGTCTAGAAGTTGTGTAGGCTGATTCTCTCTTTAAACATATATATCTCTATTGACACGATATTTCAGAGATTGTGGTTCCTATTATAATTTTCTTGATATACCGTTGCTGTCAACAATATGAAGCAACTGAACCATGGGTTCCTAGTGGTTAAATTAACCAAGGGAAAACAGGGGGAGACGTATGCAAAACTTAACACTTCGACTATCGAAGATGTGTAATGCATTTGAAAAACGAACAACGAAAGACAACTCTTACTCAAATTCAAAGAAGTAAAATTAACCAGATCAATATTATTGTTTTCTCAGTAGGTAAGTTCATTGTTTTTGTATGTATGTTCTCTCTTCATAGTTCGGCTCCCCCCATTCTACATTGAACATTCCCTTTGAATAAATTATTTTATATTTCATATGAACAAATAAACATGAAACCACACGTATTTGTGTACCTTTAATAAATATTTTATTGTGTTGTGATATTAGTTGACAAGAACTTCCTAAAATCAAATATACCTAAATGAAATAAGTAAATGGGGTAGTCCTTGTTTTACACTTGTTATACGTCCCCTTCTCTATTAATAAATCCTTTTTACATATATAAATTGTTGTGAAAGTGAAAGTACAAATCTTGCATTGTCTGACACACTAATCGATATCACTTGTATTGTGAATCAGTAAATAAATGTTGTTAGAAAATATTAGTGATCAGTTGATCAAGATTTTAACTTTCATTTTTATTGTTTGTTTGTTTGATGGTGTTTTACGCCACTTTCAACAATATTTCAGCTATAACGTGGCGGTCAGTTTTATTGGTGGAGGAAACTGGAGTACCCAGAGAAAACCACCGACCTGCCACAAGTCACTGAGAAACTTTTATCACATAATGTTGTACACCTCGCCCTGATCGAGATTCGAACTCACAAAATCGGCGGGGAAAGGCACTGATTGCATAGGTAGTTGTAAATCCAACTACCATACGATCACGGCCACGACAGCCTCTACTTTCATTTTTAGAGGGATTATTAGTCAGAAAGAGACTCGTAGCAAATCTACCATTGTTTGAAAGCAACACCATGTGATCGTTGGGTTATAAATAGATTGTTATCAGCCGGGTTATTTATTATCAACAAATAAGCGTGTATTATATTACATATTTGTAAAGACATTGACCATGAACTTTAACGGCTAATGTTTACCTGATGTGGGTCATTGAACATACATGTAAATTAATATCACCTTGAAATAAAGAAAGGTAAGTGGTATTTTTTTTATTAATGTTTCTATAAATTCAAATTCTTTTTTAATCCCAATCACAGGGTCTATACTAAGCATGCATGTCAAAATGCTCTTAATATTATTATAGCCATTACATCAATTGTCATTCATACACATATTTACACAGATTATACATAATTTAGCAACACTCGACACAAATATGGAGTGGAGTGTCAGTCGCGTCATACCAGGTTATGCACAATCATACAAAGATAGACAACTCTTAATGTATATGTTCTATTTTAGAAGGCTTATTTTGCACCTTAATTTAATGCATTGAAAACATACTGACTTATTGGCGTTCAGCAACAAACACTCGTTCACATTGTTTACGTAAAACTTCCCATTTATTAATAAGTCTATTTAGATGTTAAACACCATGAATTGGCAAACTCTACAAGAACTCCGACTAAGAACTAGGCTCATAATGTTTCACAAAGTAATAAATGAAAATATCGCTATCCCTACACATAATATATTACATCAGAGCCAGTCTATGACAAGATCTTCCCGGAAAGATTCATATAGACAAATCCAATGCAATAAAGACAGTTATAAATTTTTTTTTTTTTTTTCAAACCATTAAAGACTGGAACAAATTATCTCCCGGCATAACCAAAAACACCATTACAGAATCCTTCAAGGGTACACTCACTCACGATGTGCTCCTTGATACTTATCCACACCTTAGCCTTAAATAAACAGAAATCATGTTTTTATCTTAATAAATGTAAAAAATCAAAATCAAAAATCAAAAAATCAAAATCAAACAAAAATTGTAAAATCGAAAATTAAAATTAAAAGAAAAATTGTAAAAACTTAAAATTTATAACAAAAATAATAGCAATTATATCAAGCTCTAATTTACTATGTTCTGAAATTTTTTATAAATTTGGAAACATTTTACCAGGCATGCGCCGGAAAGTAAACATCAGTACGTTGATGGTTTTCTGTAACAGAAGAAGAGGAAGAAGATGAGTGATTGTTGTTTAAATGTAATAGAACAAATTTTGCAGACACATTATGACGACAATGATCTACAAAACACTACACAGAAAACTAATGATTGATCAACAAGAACTCAACGAAAATCAGGCATGAACACAGGTGCTCCGGAAGGGAAATTGATTTCCTTTTTTTAGGTTATGGTGATGTTTGATTGGTACTTGCATGGTCAACACACTAAATTGAAACGTTTACCGGAACACTATGTACAATGTGCAAACTCTATTTCAAAATCTACATAAGGAGTTTAATTAATTTAACGTACAATACAAGGAGCATGCCATTCTCCACACACAGCAACCACTATGGTTCAGGTTCATCATTTTACAATATAACCTGACAACCCCCATCGAGTGGGAGCATTCCCTATTCGCTATATTGGGACGTGCTGGACTGTGGTGTGTTGATCCCTTGTCACCATTACCCATTCATGGCATTTAAACTATTACGTACTTCATTTTATCAAGTTTTATCTATTAGGAATGACATAAGAAGAGGTATTATGTTAATAGAAGTTAGATAATACCGGAGAACGCTTTAATCTTCAACATTCCTTGTTATATGTGAGGGGTGTCATTTTACATGGAGAAAGCACTAAGAGGGAAGTTTTAGATCCACAATACTAGATTAACCACGCCACGTTTTATTGAATGGCTGTACCAAGCCAAGAAAGTGAGTGGTCATGTATATATATATGTATACATGTATGTTAGGAGTATTAATCTTGCCTATTTCTACGATTTTTCTGTTGGATTTTGGAACTGTTCCGACAGTGTGCAGGGGCGTAGCTGGAGTTAAAATGAAGAGTACGCACGAAATCGGCGAGGGGTCTGGTTGCCGCTTAAGGCCCCCAGGGGGGTCCAGGGGGCGAAGCCCCCCTTAGGCCCAGCAATTTCAGTAATTTAGAGTGTTTTAAAAGTGACTAAAAATTGTATTATTATTAAAAATCAGAGGTTGCTGTCCATCAAATCTATATTCCCTTTCTATGGGTCTGATACGTGATTTCAAACAATGAAGTGTTTATATCAGAGAATGCAAAACATAGATTTTGGATAGTAATCCTGCTTATTTTGGACTATAAATTCGTAAACGTGAATATAAGTTATATTTGTATATATATTTCTACAGAGATTTGAATTCGGAGGTCCAGAACCCATATTTTGATACACATATTTTTTTCTTCATTGAGACCTTCTCGTCCATTTACGCCCGGGGCAATTTGTTGATTTGTTGATTGTGGAAACAGTTCACGAAAAGTTGAATGAAGTTGGACTTTGGACTCTAGTAGTAAAACATAGTAAATTTGACCCTTGAACTTAATATAAACCAGTATGTCGCTAACCGATACATCAAAGTTAATTAAAGAAAGTAGGAGAATTGTTGATGCCTCTAGCGATAACACTGTATTGAACATGATACTAGAAATAGTTACTAACATTGATAATCGTGTTAAACAGATGGAATCAAAAATAGACAAAAGACTTGAAGAACTTAAGCAGGCTTATTTGTCAGTTTCAGCCAAAGGAAGAACTTTAGAAAATAATATGACTGAATTCAGTAAGAAAATGACAGAATGTGAAACGAGTTGTCAGGGTCTCAGTAATCTTTTCAATAAAACTGATAAACAGATTAAGCTTAACACTCGCAATCTGATTCACCAAGATCAAAGAATAAATACATTGGAAAAAAGACCCATTGTTCAACCTGTCGTACAGCCAGTAACAGAATCCAATGAGATAAAGAGATTAAGGGAGGACATATTGGATCTTAAATGCCGTTCTATGAAGAACAACCTCATCTTCACAGGTTTACACAGAGTCCCAAATGAAAATACAGAAGATCTGCTACGATGTTTTCTCTACAACGAGTTGGGAGTCGATTATAAGATCGAATTTGGAAATGTCCATCGATTCAAGACGCGAGGAGGCGACAATAGGAGAGCTCCAATCGTGGCGAGATTTCTGTATCATGTAGACCTCGAACACGTTTTGAGAATAGCGAATAGACTAAAAGGTACGCAATATGGAATCAGAGAGCAATTTCCACAAGAAATCGAGAACAGGCGAAAACCATTATACCCGATTATGCGTCGCGCTAGACAAAAGAGGCGACAAGTGACACTGGCACGAGACAGACTTTATATTGATAATGAGCTCTACGTGCCGAACGAAATCGATGAAGATGTGACACCTCAAGTAAATGAAGAGATCAGAGACACTCCGAAGGGAGTCGACTTGGCCGAAACCCCACCACCGAAACGTCAACGTCAGGGTCCATCTCCACCTAAATACAACAATGGACATCAACATACCACCTACGACAGATAGGGACTCGGTGCAAGGGGACAGTTCGGAAATCCGAACAATTTGAATCAAAATGTAAAAAAATACTTGTATAAAAGATATAACATTTTGTTTTTTTTGAATGTGTGTGGTCTGAAAAAAAGATTATTGTGCCCAGAATTTATTGACATTATAAAAGCTCATGATATATGTATTTTTGTTNTGTATAAAAGATATAACATTTTGTTTTTTGAATGTGTGTGGTCTGAAAAAAAGATTATTGTGCCCAGAATTTATTTATATGATAAAAGCTCATGATATATGTATTTTTGTTGAAACAAAATTAAATGAATTAGATGTTTTAAACTTACCAGAAGGTTATGTATATGTTGTTAGAAATAGGAAAATTTGTAAAAGGGCGTCTGGCGTGATTGCGGTTATATATAAACAAGAGTTAAATAGTGTGCTGAAATTTGGCATTAAGAAAGACAGTCAATTTGTTCTTTGGTTCCAACTCTCAAAAACTGTTTTAAAATTAGATTCAGATTTAGTATTTGGATGCGTTTATATCCCCCCTGAAAATTCGAAATATTCTAGCTCAGACGCTTTTGATGAAATAGAAAATGAGTTGATTTCCATAATCAATGTTGATAAGAGGTACGTTGCCTTAATTGGTGATTTTAATTCAAAAAACAGGTACTCTTAATGATTACATAGAGTCAGATGATTCAATTCTCGATTTGATTAACTTTGATTCTGATACTGACTTGTATGATTATATGTATGATTTCCAAAATTTGTTAAATCATGAAATACCACTGAAAAGGGTTTCGAAATGTAATGGTAGGACAAATAATTATGGTCATAAACTATTGGAGGTATGTAAACGGAATAATTTATATATTGCCAATTCAAGAATTAGGTCTGATGCGAATTTAGGTGAAAGAACATGTAAAGATGCAAGTGTAGTTAATTATCTTATTTTAAGCTCAAATCTTTTCAGTCTCATTACTAATTTTTTTGAAATTGACGAGTTTGTGCCTCTATATTCCGATTGTCATTGATGTTTAAATTTTGACCTCAAGGCCATTTTCAGTAATGCATGTAGAGATCAAGTAACGGTAACAGAGGAATATTGTAATGATAAATTTGTCAGATGGAAAGGTGAAAAAAAATCGCAATACGTGAGTCGAATTCATGAAGACCCTAAAGGTACCCTTGCAATGATTAATGATAAATTACATGAATTGTCTGTTGATATATCTCAAAATCAATTGAATGACATTATTTCAGAGATAAATTTCAATTTTAGTGACGTAGCTATAGAAACTTTTGGAAAGATAGGACAGCGGAGAAAATGGAAACAAGATGATTCAAAACCTTGGTTCGATAAAAATTGTTAAAAAAAATAGAAAAAAATTTCATAAAGCAAGAAAAAGATACAGCTTTTTAAAAAATGCAGAAAATAGGCGTAAAATGAGATTGACTAGTAAAGAATATAAGGTCTCGTTAAATAGAGCTTTCACTGAATATCAACAAAAAGCAGCAGAAGAACTAAGAAATGTGTCAA
>MJUT01031167.1:13714-26434 GCA_002080005.1 Gigantidas platifrons
ACGCAAGAAAATAACAAAACAAGCTCATAAAGCCTTATTTGCAGTTTACAGAAAAATTAGAAATATAAGTATACTTGTAGACATTCAGTTGAAACTGTTTGATTCTTTGGTTAGTCCAATTTTATTGTACGCTTCTGAAGTATGGGGTTTCGAAAATAAGGAATCAATTGAAAAGGTACATTTACAATTTTGTAAGAACATTCTTAACCCTCTTAATGCCAAGACGACTTATGTGTCGTCCGAGAGTAGAGTGCCAATACGACATATGTGTCGTTTGGGGGTAGAGTGCCAAGGCGACATATATGTCGTTTAGATAATACAATGATTATTAATTGAAAAAAGGGCTTCAATATATTGTGTATTGGTTTAAGGAAAAACATAAAATCTGTCATTTTGACCGTTGGTCATCTAAGCCGACGTTGAAAATATGACGTCATTGCCATGAATTTGTGGAGGGGGGTCTCTATAAATATCCCATGAAAAATATATTAAGGACTGCAAAGTTCTTGCCCACTTGGGGTTTAGATCAAAGGTAATGCTAGGGCCTTTAATTGACTTATGTGCCTGGATGGGTTTCTGCACCTCAAGCCCACAGCAGGGTGTCAAATATCAACTTTGATATGCAGCAAAGTACCATGCTCTGGGATATTCCCTACTCTACAAATAGCAACGTCATTCCCGGAATTTACGTATTTATAGGTCATTCATGAAAAGACCTCCATAAAGGATTCCAATACAACTAAATGTAACCAAATTTGGGTTCAAAATAATCCTTATATATTTACCTGCAACTACCGTTGTTAATACCTTTCCATTTATTTATTTTTTTCAAAATACAACAAAGCGAAAGGAACTTTTTTCTTTAAAAAGGACTACTTTTGTATATGTTCTAAGCTCTGATTGGTGAATTAAACTGGTGATTTGACACCTTTAAATACACAATTTAAAAATAAATACATGTAGATAAAACATAATAATATTATTTATTAAATAAATGTGACACGCACATGCGGGATTTACATTTTGTTTATTTAAGAAATCAATCATGGAAGTCAGAATGTGTTGGGAGTTTTAACATGGATTGACGGATATTAGTATTTTATCCCGAGCTAGAAGAGAGGGATAAAATTTACTAATATCCGCCAATCCATGTTAAAACTCAAAACACATTCTGGCTTCCATGATTTATTTCGATTCTGATATGTTAAGAGTACAAATACGGTAGTATAATGTGATTGGAAGACGGTAATTTATACATACATGTACGCTTGCGAAAAATGTCGCACACAATTTATGTGAGTCGAATAATACTGCGCCCTCTATCAGCATTATTCGGATTACAATTTATGCTGCCAATGGAAAAGTCGGTCACATTCACCGGCGCATGTGCTAATGAGATTATACCGAATGGATAACTCGTTCGTTTGTTAACAAAGCGAAAGAAGGAGGTCATGTTAGAATTTTTCATAAAACTTACTGCTATATTTTTCTAATGTTCTATAATTACACTATTTTTAGATTGATGAGATGTCTTCATGTCAACCGGAATCTTATGACTTTATATTGTTTGACAAAACGCAGTCCAAATTATTTACCGGTTTACATGAAAGTAAATTATTTTTTAATCTGTGTTTATTTAAAGTTTTTTTGTAAACTCGCCATGTCTTCGTTGTTTAGTCCAGTAAAGAAAAGAAATATTTTATGTTCGGGAGAACATGTGAAATAAAACGTAAAATGTATCGCCCGGACCCTTCACTCACCTGAGTGCCTGCGTGGGATTCTGCACATCAGGTCCACAGTCGGGTGTCAAATGTTAACTTTGTATTGTGTGGGCGGAGGGGGGGGGAGGGGCTATAGAAATATTTCCTGTATTCCCCGATGTCGATTCATTGTGTTGAATATGCATTTACAGTAATATATTTTTTATTGGTCGCTAGAAATCTTTAAAAGTTCATTTTACTCCTTTTTTTTTCTTTTTTTTTTTTGAGACATATCGCCTTATTGGTCGCTAGCTTGAGCCTGGTCAAATATGGGACATAGTGTGTGATGAATAATAAGGTAAAAATGAAAAAAAAATGTAAAACCGAAAAGAAAAAGAATCCCGTACATATCTTTATTGTTATTTCTCTGAGTATAGAAAACCAAAGTACAGCAATAGTTACGGCAGTGTTTTTCTTAATTGAATAATTAACTACAAACATGACAGAGTGTAAGAAAATGGATCGATATTATGTACATTGTTAACTTGAATTTTTGGTCATGTTGGTTGGGTAATGGTGATCGATTTATCAAAAGACGGTTCAAAAATTTAAATCTGCTTTTATTATGATGTGCTAAACGTTAATTGTTTTGCAAACCCATACTTTGAAAGCCTATGAAAAAGATATTCAACTCATATTTGATAATAATTACATTACTTTTTTTCTTTTCTTTAGAAACTAAGTCGTCATTCGAATGCTTCAAAACCGAGTTAATACGAAAACATTTTACTATAGTATTCCATGAAAAATTCTCGTCGCGCATGGATTTGAAATTTTGTACACAAAAATATATTTCTTAGATAGACAAAATATCTTAATACAATTCCAAGGTAATATTTTATGGTTTTAAAGAGGTACAAAAGGGTTAATGGAAGCGTATTACTTATGTCTACACAATAGTAAACAATAAAGTTGAAATCCAAAAAAAAACAGACAGACTCATTCCACAAATAAGACAGACACGACATTCCCACACTAAAAGCTTCCAAATACCATCTTTTAAAACTGAATACAGAAAAGAATCTTTTTTTCCCAAGAACAATATTAACAGACTGGAACAAATTACCGGAAAACATCATCAACCGTACATCACTGGACTCTTTCAAATCCTCCATCTCTAAAACACAGTATTAATTCTCAATAATTTACTTGTATATACGTTATTTTTACTTTTTTTTTGCTCTTCTTGCCATTAATTGTACATATTTATTAACATTTTTGGCTTTTAATCTATGTCTTGTTGTAAGTAAACCTCCACCGTGACATAATCTTCAGCTAGTTGAAGGTGGTCACTATATGGTAGAATGGTAGAATGTTACCATAAAGTAAAGTACGGTAACGGGAAATTTTGGTAACTTAATATCGATTTCATTTCAGTGAATGTTTACGAAATAATTCATGGCAGCCGTAGATTTGTGCTCATTTAACCATGGGTTGGGCAATTATATTCGATACTAATATAAATGCCCAACCCATGGTTAAATGTACAAATCTACGGCTGCCATGAATTATTTCTTTTCTAATATGACAAATACGGTAATTTTTATGACCCTAGGACACCTTAGAATCCGCAACACAACGGCTGTTCCGTTTAGCCCCCTTCCGTAATATATGTACTGGAAAGAAAAGCAGGTTTTCTGGTTCAAGGGTCAGAACTTGGTGTGCTGATTGTGGTGCAGGACTATTATATGTATAGGATAATGCTTTAGAAAGTATCACACCACGCTTATGTATGAGGAATAGCTACAGTTTTTATATTAAAAACTACGATTGAAATATCGAGATAAGGTTTATTTCATGGAGGAAAATAAAAATGGAAAAAGAAATATCTAATGCATTTGTTAGCAAAAGTAGATTTGAGCTGAATACAATTATAATAAAAAGAAATGACACTTTTTGAAAATTGTTTTAGTTTTATTTTGCTTAGAATTAGAATAATATGACAACGCAACATATTCATCAGGGATGGTAGGACCCATTTCAAGACACGCCGAAAGTTGGCTCTTTCTTTCTTTCGCACAAATTCGGGAGTCGCTCTTTTTATTTGGAAATCTGATTATTAAATGTATTTCCCCGTGGAAATATGTATTTCCCCATGGAAATACATTACATTTTGTTTGACAATGATAATATTTTTAAAACGGTAAAGATCTATAATTGCATTTATATAAAAATTGAGCGTTAAAAACCGATGGGCAAGAGTCTAAGAGAGCACGCTAACGTCACTGTACAAAACAGACGAATTCATAAGACGTCAAAAGTATCTGGCACTTGTGACGTCCAAATAAGATGGATACAAAGTCGACGTTATAACGTCATACTATTTAAATCTGGCATCAAGAGGGTTAAAGTACGGAGTACTACACCTAACTATATGGTATACGGAGAGCTAGGTAGATACCCTATGGAGGTAATGGTTAAGCGCAAGATAGTATTATTTTGGAACAACCTTTTATGTGAAAGTAATAAATTGTCCTCTATATTGTATAAATTGATGTTTAAATTACACGATCAAATTCCGTCGCATTTTAAATGGATTTCTTATGTTAAATCAATGTTCGATGATACTGGCTTAATAATTGCCAAAATTATGCATAGGCACGTGCCTAGTCGAGCCTTAGGCAGCTACGCCACTGGTGTGTGTGTGTGTGTGTGATTATTTTTTAACTCCAACTCAGCAATTTTTCAGCTATATCATGGTGAGAACAAGTTAATTATCAATGAGATGATGATGAGGTCCGCTTTGTACTAGACCAACACGCCTAGCTGGATGTTTATAGTGCTAGCTCACTGAAACAACAGTCCGCGGATAGCGCAAGTGGCACTAAGGAGAAAGAGCAAAGACTTATTGGCTCGGAATCATGATAATGTGTCCGAGTGGGGCGACATGTCTACCCGCAGACTGTTGTTTATAGTGTGTTTTTCATTGTATTGCCCCCTAAATAAAGATATACATGTACATGATAACAACTTATGCTGTGTTATATCAAATAAAATAAATTTTATTCCAATTATGGGCCCTCGAGGGGCAAACAGAAATTACACATATAGTAAAATTACACATATAAACTCACAAGACGGAAAGAGTTGATGATTGATAGAACATGACATACACACATGTTATAAATGCATAAAGTATATAATATAAATATATAGTAGTAATTAGGGCATGTTTTGGTAAAGAAATCTTCCAACAGAGTTTAAGATCTCCTGATTTTCACAATTCAACAACCAAAATAATTTATTTTTATCAGATAAATTGGTAAAATTTTTAACTTTAGCTGATATGGAATTGAAGAGATCATCTCTTTCCCACTAAATTTTGGACATCTAGTGAGAAAGTGAGTTTCATCTTCAATTTCTTGATTTGTACAATTTTTACATATTTATATGTCTGTTGCAGATTTCAAAGCACCAGCCATGACAGATCATGTTGTATTAGGTTTAAAAGCTTCCGAGATCGTATATCTCTGTGTTTTAATATGCATACCGTTCATCATTGCTCAGGAATGCTTCTTTTACGTCTCAATTTTATTTGTTTGTGTGTATGTTGCCAATTACATCTACAAGAAGAAAACTGCAAAGACTATTGACGTCATAGGACAAGGCATTTTTATTACCGGATGTGATTCAGGTATAACCAATTACCATTAGTAAGAAAATATATGTAAATGAAAATGAGAGACTATTGTACGAAAATATATGGATGTAAATGGACATGAGAAACTATTGTAAGAAAATATATGGATGTAAATGAAAATGAGAGACTATTCAATAATATGGGACGAAGTCCCAACTATGGTAGAAATAGCAATTTTTATCTATATACTAATGACTAAATTTTCATGCACCGGAAATGACATTCCGGAAGCAATACATGTACAGCTACAGTGGGTTTCTGCAAAAAATTCGATGCAGTAAAAAATTGCTGTTGTAGGGGCACGAGTTTCAAAGTACTAAAACCGACATATTGTATAAATAAAATCAAGAACGG
Source organism: Gigantidas platifrons (assembly GCA_002080005.1). Lineage (NCBI taxonomy): Eukaryota > Metazoa > Mollusca > Bivalvia > Mytilida > Modiolidae > Gigantidas > Gigantidas platifrons. The sequence continues at coordinate 19,469 of MJUT01031167.1, forward strand.
GTACAAGGATGTAGAAAAAAAAAATCAAGTTGCAGCTCTCGTGAGAAGTGGAACCTGTTCAAAATACCGCGGATAGAGCGTGAAGTAGTCCTTGACAACCATAAACAAAGATTACCGACAATGTTTATAATTTTTATGATGTATAAAACTAATGACGGCTTTTCTCGTGAATAAAGCATCGCACATGAACAACAAAATGTGCAAACTAAAGCTATAGTACAATAAAGTTTATTTACTACTTCCGGTTATGAACCATCTTCGGTAGCGGATACGAAAACTGTCCGGAGTTCGGACACCGATTATCATATTATGATAATAGGTGTTACCTAACTTGGGACGAAGTCCAATAATTTTTTAACATTCATAACCGGAAATTGGGTACGAGTTCACATGGAATCTGTAAATCGTTCCAGATTACTGGGCATCCGATTTTTTGCAGGTTTAACATGTATTGGTTTCCGGTGTGTCATTTCCGGTGCATGAAATTTAAGCCATTTAGTGATGATATGGATAAAAATTGCTATTTCTACCATAGTTGGGACTTCGTTCCATATTACACTTAGACACAGATGAATGTAAAGGAACAAGGATTGTATTTCTGTTCTACATTTCAGTGTCACATTAGAGTCTTCAACAATGATCACAACTCGTACCCTAAAATGTGAATGTGGAACGGCCCCTAGGCTGCAATTGAGAGGTACTCTCTCCTGCCGATCACAAATGTTAAAGTGACATTATCTGCCAAAATCGTAAACTTTTGTTACCCATAAAAACTATCAGATGTGGTTGATGCCCTAATAAAACGTGTTTCTGTAACTTATAAATGTTATGAAATGTACGCGCATCGTGTTTTGAGATCGATCAAGAAATGGACGCCATCTTATTAATTATCGGCATTGTTTACGGAGTTTGCCGAATCGTCATTAAATCAGTACAACAATGCACTTATTTCTTATTTTCTGTGAATCTGCTTTTAGTCGGCGTTAGTTACGGACAAAGAACCATGCAAGTTTGCAGTTAATAAGCGACAAAATACAAATTATTCGTTTTTACCTGTCACTAGTAAGGTCAGTTGCATACGGAGAAAGCGAGGTCAAATTATTTGCTTGCAAGGCAATAGTAAATCGATGGTAATTTTCGTTCTCAAAAGGCGAAAAGTGGTGCGATAAGCTGTTTAATGTGAAATATTTACCTTTATTTCATCATTTTAAAGCTATTAACCAATTTTCAAAACATATAATTTTTTGGGTCAAAATCGTAGCTAATGCCGCTTTAATGATTAATCTGTAATAAATAAGACAGATGATAACAAGAGTGATAAAGGGTGTAAATCAACACAGAAAGAATACAAACACTTGGCAAGAGAGTAACACATTTTAGTCTTTAGTTTAACCTAAGGATCAAACCCACCGAATTAATAATCCAACTACCCTTTATAACCAATCTAATTAAAATTAGATTTCCATACTTGCTCCCTATTTTCTATCGGTTGTTTTGTAGTCGCCACGTGCAACCGACAGAACATAGGAAGCAAATTCGGAGATTTAATTCTAACATATATTGATTTTCTTCAAGGTGTGTTAATTTATATATACTAGCCCAGTTATAATAAAGGTGTGTTCGATTGGTCATTTGATCACTGATAGCAGATTGTGGTGCGTTCGAAGACTGTAGCTTTTGTGTATTTATGTTCAATTGTAGCTGTATATTGTTTATATAAAGGAGAGGTTGTAAAAGTTGTATCTGATCCTACTGTCATGTTTTTTTAACCATAAACTATGTTTAAACTAGAACAACTTGGGATCTTTGACAAATTGCAGAACTGATTAATAAATGTATAATTCGTCCCTACGACGGTACTTGTGTATATGTTTTTCTTATTCGTTAGGTTTTGGGTTTGGCTTGGCGAAACGTTTGGATTCCATGGGATTCACCGTGTTTGCTGGCTGTCTACAGGAAAAAAGCGATGGGGCGACAACATTAAAATCTAGTACAACAGGACGTTTGCATGTAATACAACTGGACGTAACTAAAGACAAGAGTGTAGAGGACGCAGTCAAGTTTGTTAAGAAAACAGATTTGAAAACTCATTGTGGTAAACTCATTATTTTGTATTACCCGTACACATCCACATTTTTATACCAAATGGGCATGGAATCTTTGCACATCACCACTAAGTTTATTCACTTACACATAGTTATCTGGGATTGTCGTGGTCATGATCGTATGGTAGTTGGAATTTATAACTACTAATGTAATCAGTGCCTATCATCACTAACGTTGTGAGTTCGAATCCCATTAAGGCGAGGTGTACTCGATACAACATTATGATAAAGTATTTCAGTGACTTGCCGCAGGTTGGTGGGTTTCATCGTGTACTCCTGGCCGCCATAATATAACTGAAATATAGTTGAAAGTGGCGTTAAACACCATATCCGAACCCTCATACCAAAGGACCATGGAATCATTGTCAGTCACCTCTAAAGATCCATTGCTTACACATAGTAATCGGTGTATAAGGGAGCTTAAAGATCGATAACTCTGCATAAGAGATTGCTCTATGGTTGTCAATCTGCATGCAAAGGATTCTGGGTATCACACTTCAACCACTATCCCCTCTGCCATACCATTGTCTGATGACATGTGAGATATCTCTCGTGGTAGACCCTGTGCTTGTTAACAGACATCTATGGACAGACGACAAATTAGTACAGTCAAATGACATAAATTTGTAGTCTAGCAGTAAATTGGAGGAACATATTTTTTTTTAAAGTGTGGCATAAACTATAATTGAGTGTTGTAATACGGAACCAGGTATGTTCTCAGTTTCGGAGACGGTAAATTTCGATTCCACACCATAATTAGGCGGGTTTACATGACCACTCACTTTCACTTGGTAAAGAAACTTCAATTAAAAAAAAGTTAATATAAGAAACAACACAATCATGCAACACAGAAATATTGAAATTGAACATTTTTCGGTATTTTAAATCTCCTTTTCTGCTTTATTTTTAAAACCTTAGGACTTTGGGCAGTTGTGAACAATGCAGGAATACAGGTTGTCGGCGAAGTGGAGTTCTGTACCATGGATATTTACCGTAAGGTAGCTGAGGTTAATATGTTTGGAATGGTCCGGGTGACAAAGGCCTTCCTGCCACTGATAAGAAAAAATAAAGGTACAATATTGTTAATTATTTCAAAGGTTTTTCAAACAGCCATGTCATCATTATCTGTTTTTGTTAATTACAGAAAAAGACGATTAATTTCCTGATTCATGACTTATCACTGGAATTGTAACAAGAGTACACGACGGGTGCCACATGTGGAGCAGGAACCACTTAACCCTTTGGAGCAACCTTAATTCACCCTTGGTTCTTAGTGTGGTTCGTGTTGCTCGATCTTTAGTTTTCTGTGTACTGATTTGTAGACCGTTGTTTGTCCTTTTATTCTCTTTCTTTTGACCATTTTATTGTCTGTTCTCGGGATAAAATATTTACGAAAATAATGTTACCCATGTTAAAACTGGATGCAAACCATGGCTTCCTTGAATTATTTCTCATGAATTAATACGATCACATGGCACAGTCAACTGAATTGTCATTGGTTGATAATAAATATGTTATGGCGTCCATTTACAGGTCGTATTATAAATGTCACCAGCGTCAAAGGCCGGCTTTCCGTACCATTTAATGCAGCGTACAATATCACTAAATATGGCGGAGAAACATTTTCAGACATCCTCAGATTAGAGATGCGAAAGTTCGGGGTCAAGGTTATCATCGTTGAACCTAGTCACTTTGCAGGAATCACTGGAATTTTAAATCCTGAAAACGTATGTATAGCTAATAGGTATCAATGATATCAATGTTAATTTCCATACAAGATTAATGGCTCTTTGATTTTAGGATTGTAAATTTTGTAAATAATTTTATTTTGCAAATATCTTTTACTTTTTAATACCTAAAAGTAATACTAGTAGCTTTTTAATACTAAGAGTAAATGAAAATATTCAATTGGTTCCAATATGTTTTAAGTTTTAAATCCTAAAAAACACAAAATAATTTACCGTGTGACATGGGTGCTCCACAGTGGAGGAAATTACGAAGAGAAGAAGAAGATGGTCGTGTCGTTTAACAGTAACACGATGTGTGGCACTAGTGGAGCAGGAACTGCTCACCCATCCGAGACCTCTTGTCAGCTGTATAGAGCTAGCATCGGACCAATAACAAGTCAAATACAGACATCAATTCATCATGTAATATTTTCATATTCCAGTCTATAATTTAAGAATATTTTATTGTTGAATACAGAGACAAAAGGAATAAGATATATATCTGAGTTCACACCCGGTTTTTAGTGGGGTTTGTGTTGCTCGATTTTTAGTTGGGTTTTTTTTTTTAGATCATTGTTTGTCCTTTTGCCCTTTTTTCTTTTGGCCATTATGTTGCCTGTTCTTCGATTTACCGATTCTGATTACCCCCCTTTGATATCTTCAATTTCTTCATACAACTTATTCCTCTTAGAAACACTTTCTTCCAATACATGTTTAACCACCACCTTTCATGATATTGGATATCACCACTAAAGTTGTGAGTTTGAATCCCGCTCATACCGGGGTGTACTCGATACAACACTATGAGACAAAGTTTGTCAGTGACTTGCGACTGGTCAGTGGTTTTCTATGGGTACTCCGGTTTCCTCCACCAATAAAACTGACCACCACGATATAACTGAAATATTGTTGAAAGTGGCGTTAAACACCATAAATCAACCATTACACCTTTGGTATCTTCAAACTCTTCATACAAGTTATTCATCTTAGAAACAACCTGTTCCAATACATATTACTCCCATTCAAAGCCACCCCTTTTCACTGGTTATATTTTGAGGGGACTAAATATTTGGGGGAGGGGGGTAATAGAATCATATGGGGACATTTTTTTTCTTCGTTTGGTCCGATTGTAATTAAAGTTCATAGGAATGATCATTGCGATGTGTAGATTCACATTTAGTGTTTAACATTAGATATGATATTTGTTAATTTTCAGTTATCACGACTCCAGAGAGAGATAGAATCAATGTGGAATGACGCGGACGAGGAGGTTAGGAACACTTACGGCAGGGAGTACTATGATGTCATAGGCAAAGGGTTAGAGGAATGTAAACCAGAAGGTTGTCCGACTGTGGACCCAGTAACTGAAGCTTTTGTGGATGCAATCACTGCTTATAATCCACAGTATAGATATTTGGTAAAAGGAGGAAGTGGACTGTTCGATGTGTATTACGTAAGTATAAAGTTAAAACAAAAAGTAACACACTGTCCGAAAAAAAAAGTACCACACTGTCGGGGAAAAAGTACCACATTGTCGGGAAAAAATACCAGTGTCGGAAAAAAAAGTACCATACAGTGTCGGGGGAAAAAGTACCAGTGTCGGAAAAAAAAGTACCACATTGTCGGAAAAAAGTACCAGTGTCGGGGAAAAAAGTATCACATTGTCGGAAAAAAGGTACCACACTGTCTGAAAAAAAGTACCACACTGTCGGAACAGTTCCAAAATTCATTGGCAAAATCGTAGAAACAAAGGAAACATGGATATCCCTTACATAATTATACATGACCGCTCACTTTCATATCTAGGTACAGGCACTTCAATAAAAAGTGGTGGGGTTGAACTAGTTTTATGGGCCCAAACCTCCATCTTAGTGAAGGATCCTGTAATGCATATGTTTTTCACCTGTGAGTAAAATGCCAAGCTGTTCACAACATGGTCAGTAGTTTTTACACGGGTGGGTTAAGACTGTTTCAGTTCATTTTATACACAAGTGATAGAATAATATATTTTATATCAAGGGATGTGGTGTTTAACGTCACTTTCAACAATATTTCAATTATCTCGTGTTGGATAGGGTGTTAAGAACTATAACCCTAACCCTATACTGTAAAGATGTGTTCTAACAATGATAATATATTAATGTTACAGGTATTGACTTTATTAAATTCATACCTACCAACGAGTGTAATGGATTACCTGTCTGACAGATCTTTTCTTGGTGGCATGCCAAAGATCAAAGCATTACAGAAATAACAGACAGATAACAGGAAAATATGTGATGCCCATTGTTCTTTTCATCTATATATACTGAGAATATCTTTAATTTCCTGGGTGCCAATTGTCATGGTTCCTGGAAAAAAGTACTATTTCGTGGATTTTATATTTTTCAACAACAGCAAAAAACGAAAATCATAGAGTTCAAGGCTGTTATGCGGATGTTTTCAAATAAAAAAAGCGTATCCAGAATTTAATGTTTTTCGTCTTTTTCTAAGAAATCCAATAATTATATATCATCCCTAAAGTTGTGAATTTGAATGCCACTTATGCAGAGGTGCACAGATACAACATTATGAGATAAAGATTGTCAATGATTTGCAACAGGTCGGTGGTTTTCTCCGTGTACTCCAATTTCATCCACCAATAAAACTGACCTCCAGGATAAAACTGAGATATTGTTCAAAGTGGCGTAAAACACCATAACTGAAAGCCCTATATATCATCTATGCAATAATACAATTGTAATAAAAAGCCCAATACACCAACAACGAAAGGTAACCAACCAACAAACAAACATTAAACTAGAGGCCTGTATCCTTCACTTGGAGTAAAATGTGAATAATACCATGGCAATGGACCTGTATCGCTCCATTGGAGTAAAATATGGGAAAATACCATGGCAATGGGCCTGTATCGCTCACCTGTAGTAAAATGCAAACAAGTACATGGCCAATGACTCCATCTAACAATAAAAGCTTACTTTGTATCTGTGGAAATATCTTCCAGAGGACATTAAATACCTTCTGGTGGCCATAAAATACTTTCTGGAGGGCATAACCTTAACACTCTGACATTTGAAGTTCGTTGTTGGTCCGTTACCAGTTAAAATATTCAGAAATAAGAGTCAATTACTCCA
>MJUT01031179.1:12818-24977 GCA_002080005.1 Gigantidas platifrons
TTACCTCTTTGGTATCTTCTAACTTTTGACCATTGTGTTGTCTGTCCTTTGATTTACAGCTTTTGATTACCTCTTTGGTATCTTCTAACTTTTGACCATTGTGTTGTCTGTCCTTTGATTTACAGCTTTTGATTACCTCTTTGGTATCTTCTAACTTTTGACCATTGTGTTGTCTGTCCTTTGATTTACAGCTTTTGATTACCTCTTTGGTATCTTCAAATTTTTCTTGTTCGTTTACTTGGTACAAAAGAAATCCTTAAGTGTAGAAACACATTTTGTTTTTATATTTATTCTTAAAAAAAGTTTTATGGAGGATGTAAACATATTTAGTACTAGGAACTTATTTGGTCTTGCTTAGTTACTTGAGAGGGTCTTGGGTGGCTTGTTGACCTCTGACCACAAACCTAACACCACTTTTGTGGGTTCAATTCCCAGATACCTATCATCAGGTGTTAGGTACATATATGGCCACAAGAGTACAGTAAGGTTTATATTTCAGCATGTACAAATGTACAGTTAAGCATAGTTATCTAAAACTTTGAAATCTTCACTTATTGTCCCATCTGGGTATATAAAAATTGATAGTTCACCTTATTAATCTAATACTTGTAAATCTGGACAGTTCAGCTTGTTAGCTCACCTGACCCGAAGGGTCATGTGAGCTATTGCTATCACTGGGCGTCCGTCGTCCATCGTCTGACGTCCGTCTGTCGTTAGCTTTTTGCATTTTAATCAACTCCTCTAAAACCACTGGACCAATTTGAACCAAACTTTGGTGGAATGGTCCTTGGGTGGTCCCCTTTCAGAATTGTGTCCGACAATCCCCCCCGCCTACCAAGATGGCTGCCATTACTAAAAATAGAAAATTCAGCAAAAAATCACTTAAAAATTATCTTCTCTGAAACTGCTGGGCCAATTGGGCCCAAACTATGGTGGAATGGTCTTCAGATGGTCCTCTTTGAGAATTGTGTCCGACGACCCCGGCCGCCAACCAAGATAGCCGCCGTTACTAAAAATAGAAAATTTGGCAAAAAAATCACTTAAAAATTATCTCCTCGGAAACTGCTGGGCCAATTGGGACCAAACTATGGTGGAATGGTCTTTAGGTGATCCCCTTTCAGAATTATGTCCGGCGACCCCTGCCACCAACCAAGATGGCTGCCATTACTAAAAATAGAAAATTCGGCAAAAAATCACTTAAAAATTATCTTCTCTGAAACTGCTGGGCCAATTGGGCCCAAACTATGGTGGAATGGTCTTCAGATGGTCCTCTTTCAGAATTGTGTCCGACGACCCCGGCCGCCAACCAAGATGGCCACCGTTACTAAAAATAGAAAATTTGGCAAAAAATCACTTAAAAATTATCTTCTCTGAAACTGCAGGGCCAATTGGGCCCAAACTATGGTGAAATGGTCTTCAGATGGGCCTCTTTCAGAATTGTTTCCGACGACCCTTGCCGCCAGCCAAGATGGCCACCGCTACTAAAAATAGAAAATTTAGCAAAAAATCACTTAAAAATTATCTCCTCTGAAACTGCTGGGCCAATTGGGCCGAAACTATGGTGGAATGGTTTTTAGGTTATCCCCTTTCAGAATTCTGTCCGACGGCCCCGGCCGCCAACCAAGATGGCTGCCGTTACTAAAAATAGAAAATTCGGCCAAAAATCACTTAAAAATTATCTCCTCTGAAACTGCTAGGCCAATTGGACCCAAACTATGGTGGAATGGTCTTTAGGTGATCCCCTTTCAGAATTCTGTCCGACGACACGGCTGCCAGCCAAGATGTCCCCCATTACTAAAAATAGAAAATTTGGCAAAAAATCACTTAAACATTACCTCCTCTGAAACCGCTGGGTCAAATGGGCCCAAACTATGGTGAAATGGTCTTTAGATGGTCTACCTTCAGAATTATATCCGACAACCCCGCCCGCCAAAGAAGATGGCGGCCATTGCTAAAAATAGAAGATTCGCCAAAATTCACTTAAAAATTATCTCCTCTGAAACTGCTGGGCCAACTTTGAGCCAGGTGAGCGATTACAGGCTCCTAGGAGCCTCTAGTTTTTTAAGGTTCATCTCCAAATATTTTGAAATCAATTTTTTTCAGTGTCACAACTTTTGTTGTGTAGTGTCAGAAATGTGTGTGTCTGCTTGTCAGTTCCATCCCTAAGCTCCCCCTAAAAAAAATGTCTCGGAAATAGCCTAGAAATTTGACATAGCTAGAATTCAAATATTTTGAAATCCAATTGTCCTGTGTCACAGCTATTGTTGTCTAGTGTCAGAAATGTACATGTACGTCTGTTAGGTGGTTCGCTCTCGACCCCCCCCCCCCCCCCCNCCCCCCCCCAATTACAGCGCTGTGAAACAACCTGGTAATTTGCGAAAGCTAGAAATCACATTTTTTTAATTCACTTGTTCCATGTTACCTATTGTTTTCAACAGAGATATTGAAGTTTCGAGATCAACCGTAAGTTGACTGTTCGAATCTCGTTCATGGCGGATGCACTCCATACAACATTATGTGATAAAGTTTTGTCAGTGACTTGTGACAGGTCGGTGATTTTCTCTGGGTACTCCTGTTTCATCCTCCAATAAAAGTGATCGACACGATATAACTGAAACATTGTTGAAAGTGGTGTTAATCATCCTAACCATTGATGATGATAATTGATTATTCTATCCGTATTGAATGTCTTTGATTGGAAAATAAACATTAATCTAATCTAATCTTATGTATATACACAGCTCTAGTAACTTTCTTCATATATACTTTCAACAATCAAATGAACTATATTCAGTCTTGAATACCAATGAATTGTATTTTTATAAGACATTTATGTCAATAAGTTTCCAAACTCCTTCGTATAAACCAAGTGACTTGGCATTTGCGTTAGTTTTCATACTGACACGTTTCATTGGTTTGAGACGAGCATCCTTCTCTTTTGTTGAAATCTACAACATCGGCCATTATCTAGAAATACACAGGGTAGTTGGCAATGCGTGCAACATCATCTGCACAAGTTCGTGCACACCCGCAATTGATATTTCTATTTTACTGCAAAGTCCGTAGTGGCCCATCACAGTGCCACATTTTTACCTCTTTGCGAGGTATACTCGATACAACATTATGTGATAATATTTGTCAGTGATTTACGACAGGCCGATGATTTTCCTCCATCAAAAATCTGACCGTCACTATATAACTGAAAGATTGTTGGAAGTGGCGTTAAACACCATAACCCTAATCCTATTGTTTGCAACCTTTTTCCCGATTAGAAAAAAAACTTGCAATACTGCTGACTTGATGTTTAAAACGTCAATAAATAAATTCCTTTTCAGTAATAACGGTCTTTCATAAATAAAATTGTGGTCAATCCCCATCAGATATAGATAACCTTAGGGACGGACCATTTAACTGTCAGGGGTGGGGGGGTATGTTTTTTTTTTCTAACAAAAATATTCTGATTCCCAATGGTGCTGAAAAAAAAATTCTGATATTGGTGGAGGAAAAAAAAATACTCTGATTCAGTGTTTTTGTCATATAACCTAATGTTAAATTCTGAAAAAAAATTTCGGGCTTCGCGCGACAAAAAAAAAAATTCTAATTCTCGTGTTGTTCGAAAAAAAGATTTCTGAACGAAACAAAAAACCATAACCCCCCCCTGCAAGTTAAATGGTCGGTCCCTTAGCCGATTTTGGCTATCCTCTTTAGGCATATTAGTTTACTTGCACCCAAAGACTTTTAAACAGGCTGGTGGCTATGAGTGTACATTATGAAAATTAGTCCAGATACGTGTCTTATGTACTAAATTAGCTATTATACATATTCAGTATTCACTGCTTGCATTTGCTTTATGAGAGCAATTTTATTAAATGGCACGACTTTTTTCAATATGTGTTAAATATGCATTCATTGTTATACACATGCATATAAACTATGTATACACAGTTTAATTTAATTCAACTTTGTCTAAATAAAGCATAATATACAGAGAAAATGTTTTAAAGAGTATATGTATTGTCATGTATGAATTGTATAATTAAATATACGCAATTTAACATATTTGGTTAACGAGATTTAGATCTCGGTTCTCGAAGCATCGGTTGTAAACATTTTTATTTATTCATTATACAATTATTGACTTTTAATGAGGTCTACACATGACTATACGGACCTGATCAATGATTGATTGACCGAGGCCAACGGCCGAGGTTAATCATTCATTGACCAGGTCCGTATAGTCGCAGACTGAAATTATATATAGATTCTCCTTCAGTTGCCCGAGGGTTACGATATTTCTCCACTCAAGAGAGTTAAATTAAAAATTTTAACCACAAGCCGTCAGGCGAGTGGTTAAATTTTTTAATTTAACTCTCGAGAGTGGAGAAATATCGTAACCCACCTGGGCAACTGAAGGAGAATTTGTTTCTCCCATTATTTAACACAAACTTTGTAATGATATCAATCATTTGTATTTGTTTACTTCAGCACTTTCACTGATTATCTTTACACGTGCATCTAAGAACCGCCTACTGGACTGAGAGACAGATTAAGTGATTAAATATATAATTGTATCTTGGGGAATTCGGACAGTATAGTGTAGTGGTTGTTGTAATCGTGTCTTAGAGTAGTTAATAAATTAGTATTAGAATTACATGGATTTTAGTCATCAATCATTAAGTAATTGATGAACATTACATGGTGTCAGATGTGGGATATCTCTTGTTGAATGTTTAACCTATTGTTTGCCGAAAGCAGCAAAACAATAAACATGGAAGCTCATTTAAAGCAACCTCCAGAAATGAACTTTTCCAGTGATGGGAATATGTCAGAAAGATGGAAGAAATGGCGTCAAACTATGGAGTTATATTTGGATATGGCAATGAGTGAAACCGAAGAAAAGGACAAATGCAAAGCGTTACTTTATGTTATCGGACAGGATGGCAGGGACATATATAATACTTTCATAATTCAGGAAGGAGATAAAGACAAAGTATTCAATGGTCTGGGTTGTCTTGAGAAACCATATCACATTGAAATTGACAAAAGTGTCAAACCTGTCGTCAATGCACCGTGAAACATACCCGCAGCGCTAAGGAAAAAATTGAAAGAAATATTGAAAGAAATGGAAGAAAAACGTGTGATCAGAAAAGTCGATGAACCAACTGACTGGGTAAACTCACTAGTGGTGGTTAAGAAGCCAAAATCAGACAAATTAAGAGTGTGTCTAGACCCAAGATCCCTTAATGTTGCCATAAAAAGGGAATTTTACCAATTACCAACAATTGAAGACATAACAACGAGAATGTATGGCGCAAAATGGTTCTCAAAAGTAGATGCTAATCAGGGATATTGGCAACTTAAACTGCACGAAGAGAGCCAATTGCTGACAACCTTCAATTCTCCGTTTGGCAGGTATTGCTTTATGCGAATGCCGTTTGGAATTCGAAGCGCACAGGAAGTGTACCAAAAACGCATATCACAGATATTTGAAAATTTAGAGGGAGTAGAAACGGACATTGATGATATTATTATTTGGGGTCAAACAGAAGAACACAATCGTAGGCTTGAAGCTGTTTTACGTAAATGTGAAGAAGTAGGTTTAACGCTCAACCCAGAAAAGTATCAATTTAAAATGACAGAAGTCACCTACATTGGAAATGTATTAAGTAAAGATGGAATCCGTCCGGATCCAGAGAAAATCAAAGCAATCAAAGGTATGCCTGCCCCAGTGGACAAGAAAGGAGTGCAGAGGTTACTCGGTACTGTGAATTATATTGCCAAATTCGTACCAAACATGTCAGCAATAACAGAGCCAATTAGGCAACCATTGAAAGATGAAACACAGTTTATTTGGACATATGAACAGAATGCCGCTTTTGAACGTATTAAAGAAATTTTAACCAAAGACCCTGTACTAACGTACTTTGATGTTACAAAGCCAGTCACAGTAAGCTGTGATGCGTCAAAATCAGGCCTTGGAGCTATGTTATTACAAGATGAGAAACCCATAGCGTTTGTTTCCAGATCAATGACAGAGACAGAAACACGATATGCAAACATTGAGAAGGAATTATTAGCTATACTATTTGGACTTGAGAGATTTCATCAGTACACATATGGGAAACATGTTATTGTCGAGTCAGATCATAAACCACTGGAAGCTATCGTAAAAAAGCCATTAGCGAATACACCGCCCAGACTACAAAGAATGTTACTCAGATTACAGACTTATGATTTTTCTGTAAACTATAAACCTGGGAAATTGCTGGTCATTCCAGACATGCTACCAAGGGCATACATCAAAGATAACAGAGATAACATGAGTGATGACATTGAATGTTTTGTAAACATGGTGATACAGAACAAGCCTGTTTCTGATAGTAAACTGGAACAAATCAAGCATGAATTAAAACATGACGTTGTAATGAGTAAATTAAAGGATGTTATCCGTGATGGGTGGCCTGAGGTCAAATATGACTTACCGCAAAAGGTACGAGAATATTGGAACTTCAGAAATGACCTATCCGAGGAAGATGGAATAATTCTCAAAGGCGAGAATATCGTAATTCCGACAACAATGAGAAAACAAATGTTAATGAAATTACACGAGAGTCACCTAGGCATTGAAAAAACAAAGAAATTAGCGAGAGAATTTATTTTTTGGCCAGGAATGAACGCACAGATTGCAGAGACAGTATCGAAATGTGGAACGTGTCATGCAAACCGTAATTCTAACTGCAAAGAGCCAATGAAAATGTCAGAGATTCCAGATTTACCGTGGAACGCAGTAGGAACCGATCTTTTTCAATTTGACAATCACAGCTATGTGATCGTAGTAGATTATTATTCAAGGTACTTTGAGATTGCCAGATTAGAAAACACGAAAGCGTCATGTGTGATTAGTCACATCAGATCCATATTTGCTAGACATGGAANCATGTATTTGCCGGTAAAACGCACGTGATTTTTTTGTCTTGCACTAGTGCAAGATAAGACAATCTCACATCGCTAAAAATAGGAACTGGTCTGTCTCAAAAGTGAGAAATGGAATTCCGCAATATGTGCGAAGCGATTGTGGTCCACAGTACACATCGGCAGAATTCCGAAAATTCGCTGAGGAATGGGGATTTACTCACCAGAAGTCGAGACCGCATTACCAACAATCAAACGGACTTGCAGAACGTTTTGTACAAAGTGTTAAAGGATTACTACAAAAAGCCAAGCAGGATGGAAAGGATCCGTATTTGAGCTTACTAGCATACCGAAACACTCCGTTTGAAAACATTGGATCACCAGCGCAATTATTAATGAACAGAAGACTGAGATCGACAATACCGGCAACCTAAAAACAACTTAAACCTAAATGCACAAATCTCAAATCAACAAGAGAAAAACTTACGAAAACTAAAGACAAACAGAAACATTACTATGATCGCAATAGTAAATTGCTACCTGGACTAAACAAAAACGACACAGTTCGTTTCCAGCTAGAAAAGGGAGGAAAATGGAATCCAGGGAAATTTTGCATCAGGATGAACATTCGCCAAATTCGTTTCATGTTAGAACACCCGAAGGTGTACAATACCGTAGAAATCGAAAGCATATAATGAAGACGGATGAACAATTCGAAGATATCAACGTTGATGAAAACACTGACAAACTAGCGAAGTTGTTCAGAAGCCTATAAACACAAACAATCCTCCGCCTTTTGCAAAAGAAAATATGCCGTATGTGACAAGGAGCAGGAGGACTGTAAAAATTCCTAAAAGATTCCAGGATATTTAATCTGGGTAGTGCCGTAAGGGACAGAATAATGCCCTTGCCCAGAGTCATATTTTTATAGGGGAAAGGCAGGGCAGTCTACCCTGACCTTACGTTTGTGTAAAATTGATCAGTTCGGTAATCAGATGTAAATTCTATAAGTACAAAGTATTTCTATTTTCTGAAACAGACTATAACTATTTTTACTTTAATACACTTACATCAATAGTAGATTTCATTCTTAACAAATTTATACAAACATCTGATTATCCGATTTATTTCACAGAAATGTTAAACTTCATTTATCTTTATTGCATGGTGTGTACATAAGTTCACGTACACATTCCTTTAGTATCTGAAACTGTCTAGACTGGAACTAATTAACTCTCAAGGTGCATTAGAACTGTAAAGTTTTTATTACTATCGTTAGAGGGGGGTTGTAATGATATCAATCATTTGTATTTGTTTACTTCAGCACTTTCACTGATTATCTTTACACGTGCATCTAAAAACCGCCTACTGGACTGAGTGACAGATTAAGTGATTAAATATATAATTGTATCTTGGGGAATTCGGACAGTATAGTGTAGTGTTTGTTGTAATCATGTCTTAAGTAGTTAATAAATTAGTATTGGAATTACATGAATTTTAGTCATCAATCATTAAGTAATTGATGAACATTACAAACTTTATTTCAAAAGCCGTCAAACGAGTCAAATGCGGGGAAAGGCACGAGACATTTTAATCCTCTAGAGGATTACAGATTTTTCCACCACTGGTTCAGTGGGGTTAAAACGACGTCATAATGGGAGAAAAGTCAATAACTGCTTTATCAAATAATAAGGAATTTTTCAAACTTAATAATTGTTTTATCATTTTTCAATATTATTATTTTTAAAATATTAAAATTTTGAAAGTTTATGAAAACTTTGAATTTTTTTAAACTTTTTGAATATTTTATCATTTAGAAATTCATTGAACATGTTTAAATCTTAAGAAATTTTTGAAATTTTATGAAATTTTTTAATTTTTTTTAATTTTTAATTTTTTTTTAATTTTGAAAATTTTGAAAATTTTGAACTTTAAACAAATTTTTATTTTTATTTGATAGAGAATGCTCACTCTGAGGTAGAGTTGAGAAAATGCTGTTTAGGCCAATAATAAAAAAAAAAAAGCAAAATTCCTTATCATTTAATATACGGCAATGTTGCATTGGGTTCAATATTTATTTCAGTTCATTTCTGGTTCTTTGTTTTCATCGTATTTCTACATTTGTATTCATTGGTGTAACTTATCTTCAGCTTTAGAACCACGTGTCTTGATGACCGAACCCTATATGGACCACAATGTTTTACTGTACATAAACGTTAATCTTCATGTCAAAATAAATAATACAGACTGGTTCTGTAGAACTTCCGTGTTTAAGGCATATAAATCACAGTAATTACACCATGCCAAATACTATTTCATTTCAGTTTGTTAATTTTCTTAAATATTTTGTGCATTTCCCTGTTTTTCATTCCTGGTACTTTCCCTGAGCATCCAATTCCCAAGGGTCATATGTTGTAAATTTGGTTCTAGTTTAGTTCATTTCATTTCAATTTGTTTATTTAAAAAAATACATATTTCCCTGTTTGTCATTCCTAGTATTCTCCTGAGGATCAAATTCCCCCCAGGAATCATATGGTTTAAATTTGGTTCTGGTTTAGTTCAGCATTTCTGATGAAGATTAAAATGTGAAAAATGAATAAGGACGGACGCAAAGTGAGACTTCTGTTTTTTTTTAGGTGAGCTAATGAGAAATGTGTAACGGTATATGTCTAAGTCAGACAATTTGATCAGTTAAGCCGTTGTTTTCTTTGTGCCAATATCGTGGCAAAACTGACCAGAATAAAGTTACATGACGTTAATACGAAAGTTGATACTTCTGAAAGGTCACGTGACTCAAAACAGGATGTTTGTGAAATACTGAGTTGTTGTGCCATTTCGGTTTCAATCTTTAAATCACATGCATACTAAAGTTACTGGACACGAGAGAGTCATGTTCTACGTTTCCTAAAACAAAGTTCTCTGATTTATCGGTATCTGCACTAATGACATTCAAACCTCCATGTACATTTATCTACATCTAGGATCTTGGCATAGTTTTCATTGACATGGCAACTTTTTTTCTGACTTTATGTTCGCCTCAACCATTTAAAACTCACTCTAAGTTACCTTGGACAGACGCAAAGAAATATTGACAGAGTTCTTTTGAACTAAGACACGAACCTGTCAGTGTGTTTGATTCTGCATTGTGTTCATTCGCACCATGAATATGTTCATTTTTTGAGTCTTCAGGATACCAAGTCCTGAGTTGCTTATAGTATATGTGCAATTGTAACTGGTTTCTTTCCACCAGTGTATTCTTTCCAGAGGACAAGTTACACTAGTGTTGCACTAGGTTATTTTTTCCATGTTAACCCTAACCCTAACCGGAAATTCTACACACCGGAATAAAAGTAAGCTTACACAATTACTTCATCTTGAATGTCACACATGTAGTTTAATCTCAGCTAAACTATACTCAATGACTTAAGTAACAAACCCATTTTTGATTAATTTCGCTTTATGTAAATTGGAGAAAGGTAGCATGTATTACTGGCGAAAAAGCAATAGTTTTATGCGGAGACAGAAAACTTCAATTTAAAAAACAGAGACGGAAAAGTCATACGATCAACAATTTGTCACGTTTAGAGGATGGTAGTTACATGTATTTGTAGGTCGTACCCGGATAGGCCAAGTCCTATTTTTCCACCTTAGGAATTTATATACACCCAACAATAAGGATGAATGAATAAGCTAATATTTTGGTTACACCATTTAGACAGGTAGGGTTAAACTGTGTTGACTTTACGTGGAAGATATTTATATGTTCCACGTAGAGATATTTACACCTCTCTTTATATTGATATAATGATATTAAAGATCCTTATATACAATCGATTAGACCGGATCTAAAATGATTCTTTTGTTATCGGCGTATCTTCCTGGTTGGTGATCGTATGTTATAGGAACTCGCTTAATATTGTGTTTCTTTTATTCTATATGTCATTCATATTTTACTTATTATTTAGTGCAATTAAAATAATGTGATACATTGTATATAATTTTGTTTTAATGAAGAATGACACATTTGATTCTGTGATAATACGTTACGACCTATATCACAATGACTTTAATATGTTTTTTGTTCTTTGATGAAAATGTTCATGTATGATTTATGCTAATTTTAATATATGGTAGTTGTTTATTTGCGATTATTATATAATTAGACGCAAACATGGGTACCCCGCTGATGTTTGCCCCCGTTGTAAAGGGGTAGTTTCTGAATAAAATATTATTATTATTATTATATAGAGATCCGCGTCCGATTTTGTTTATCCAAACTTTGAGGTTATGGTTAATGGCTATGGTGCTTAACGCCACTTTCAACAATATGTCAGTTATATCGTGGCGGTCAATTTTATTGGTGGAGGAAACCGGAGATAACCACCGATCTGCCGCAAGTCACTGACAAACTTTATCACATAATGTTGTATCGAGTACAACTCGCCTGAGAAGGATTAGAACTCACAACGTTAGTGGTGACAGGCACTGATTGCACAGATAGTTTGGAAATCAAAGTATCATACGGCCCCTTTATTCATACAAGTATTGCATTGTGTTAAATACACAGTGGTTAAATATTTATTTCATTGACATATCTGGTTTTTTGCTCTTATCGAACCACGTCGGTAGTGTAATGGTCATCGTTGTATTTTGGGATTTTGGCATATTTTGTCATTTAGATGGCGACATTTTTCTGATTTATGAGGTTTTCCTCCATTATTTGCACCTCACTCCCAAATAAATTAAACGTGACGCGAAGAAAGATCTCCAAAGATATTGTGAACACGCACACCTAACTGATGTGTTTACCTATTCCGTGTGTAAAATTGCAATTTAGAAAAATTGCGGAACAGAAAGTCATACGCTCAACAATTTGTCACGTCTAGAGGACGGTACGTGTGCACGCATTTGTAGGTCGTATCCGGAAATGCCAAGTCCTATTGTTTAGCATCAGAAATAAATACAACAATTATTTATTTTTGGTGGGGTTGGTGTTGTTGATTATTTTATTATTATATTTTTTTGTAACGTTACTGTTATGTGTTTTACGTTACGAGTTCCGCATAAAAACATGTTCGGTCCGTCTTTACCCCCAGTTGTTTGGAGGAGGGCTCATGTCTTATTTACGTTATTTGTGTTTGTTCGGTCCGTCTTTACCCCCATTTGTTTGGAGGAGGGCTCATGTCTTATGTCTTATTTACGTTATTTGTGTTTGTTCGGTCCGTCTTTACCCCCAGTTGTTTGGAG
>MJUT01031179.1:25734-35920 GCA_002080005.1 Gigantidas platifrons
AAAAAAATGATCAGAATTCTCTCCATTCTTTTTTGTCATAATTCTTCCTCACACTCTCAACAAAAGATTAACTGTATATAATGTAGATAAATAAGAAGATGACTCCATATAATTCCTTGTTAATCTTGTGAATGACTATTTTGTTAAAAACGATTATAACATACCATCATATTTCGGTTAACATCTTCTCTGATAATGATATTATATTGAAGTGCTACATGTCATATACCAACAGAAACTAGAGAAAATTCTCTATAAACTGAAGCTGACTTTAACTTTGTTATTCCTGAGAGAAAAATGTATTACACCTTTAAAATGGGGAAAATATGAAGTGGCCGCTCGTAACAAGCATTTTTTGGCAAATTTTGGGTATGTATGAGCCTGTATTTCCATAACCGTTCATAATAGACCATTGAAAGTGATCTATTGTTTAAACCCCATAATGCACCAAGTTTAAACATATCATTCATTTATTTTATATTGCAACATATCATTTGCCGATCAATTACACAATATCCTTTAAAAAGTGCAACCTTAGCTTGCAGTAGTTCATATATAGTGAACAAAGTACCGGTATTCATGCCAGTAGACTTATTAATATATAATAATAAGTTCCTTAAGTTGACAAGAAGGTCACGGTGCTAGGAGTAAGATCAATATATAATACATAATACAAAACATCAAGAAAATATAAATGTAGATAGACTAAATATAATTATACATAGAGTGGCAATTTTCACTGATATTTTTTATTTCCTAAACATGACTTTATTTTGCCTTTTAACTTGAATACTCAACAAAATCCCCTGCAAATTAAGACAACAGATGACATGGTCTTTCAGACAGGGAACAAAAGAAAAAGCATGAAAATACTAATCAAGGTGAAATGACATTACCTTTTTTTTTTGCATATCAGGTATAATCCTACCCTTCCTTCTACAAATATATATATAATGGTATGCGGTCTCACAAATACATTTATTTCTTTGGATATTTATGACTATTCTTGTACAATGTACCTGCCACTGATATTAAATCTTGAAGATGTCCATTGTACATGTATAAATCTTGACCTTTTTATCCTCCATGAAATGGTCTGAACAGCCTCAATATGCTAGATTATTAAGATTTATAATATCTCACATATTATAAATTAATATGATTGGTTTAAATAGCACCATGTGATATTTTTTATTCTGGAATTTTTTTTCAAATTTTCGACTGCCGTGAAATAACCCTATCCATTCAGTCAAGGGGAGATAATGATAATGACATTAGTCGTCTGTGGAAAAAAATGGCTGACGAAGTTCTAAAATATCATCAGAGTTTGATAGTTACTCGCCGAAGGATGGTGGTTTTATCTGAGTATTCTGTTTCCTCCAATAAAACATCTGCCATGAGATTTAAGAAATGTGTATAAAGTGGCATTACAACTCCAACAGACAAATCAATCATGTTAGCAAGGTAAATAAAGAAAATTTGATAAAAATATTAAAAGGAAGTCTGCTGAGAGTTGTTTACACTGGTTTGAATCCGATGAAATCGGCATAATATCAGGTTTGCTTCATGTGGAGTTTCAAAAGTTAATTTCGGTATTACAAAACATTTACAGCTTAGTTAGGAGGTGGATATCCATAATTATCAACCCTCCAAGATTATTTCCCCTCAGGGTTGATAATTCTAGATATCCCACTCCTAACAAGGCTGTAAGTGTATAATATCAAATACACATTTTGGATCCCAGTCTGTTTAATTTAGCTTTTAGTTCATGAACTAAGCAGTTTGCTATTTTTTTAAGTTCATGATATAAAACATGTTCAGTATAAAGATAAATAAAAGACAAACAGCATAATAATATATGTATACATGCACATGAATTATGACATTTCTATATACATTTTTGTACATGTACCTACAGACTGCATCGGTGGTGTAATGTTTGGTGTGCTTGCCTTGAGTGTGGTAGATCACGGGTATCAGTCAAACCAAAGACTATAAAATTGGTATTTGTTACTTCTCTGCTAAGCATGCAGCATTAATATAAGGAGAAAGAGCAAAGACTGGCTTAGAATCAGGATAATTGGCTGAGTGGGGCAACATGTCTATCCATGGACTGTTAAAAAGAATCCAACTAAACGTGTTGGTGTTGTACAAAGTGGATCTTATCATCATGTCATTAAAAATTAACTTGTTCTGGCCATGATATAGCTGAGCTGGTATTAAACAACAATAAGTCACTATATATACCTACCAGTATATTCCTTTGTTGCATCTAATGGGTCAACCCATACTGTAATTTTAGAGTTGGCTATTGACTGATCACTAGATATTGTATTTGTCACTTCATCTAATGTTTTACTTGTATCTTTTATTTCTAACAGATTTACAGGTTTTAAGTCTTTTTCTTCAGATATTACCTAAAACAAAAAACAATATCACAAGTAAAAAATCAATAGTTACACAAAGGTGACAAATATATATTCTAAGAACACATACAGTGAATTCACTCATGGATATCTCTATAGATTACCTCTAAAAGGCCCCTGGGATTTATAGTCTAGCAGGATTTATTTACCAGAAATTATTGTAGTCAAAATCTATATTTACAATTACATTGTTATCTATACTAATATAATTAAGATCCTTTTCTAAATAAATTGTTAATATCCTGCTGCAAATAATGAAAAAACATTCAATCAATAACAGTCTTAAGATATTACTATAAGTACATTTTTATTGTATTTAAAAACTTTTCATGACAAGCAGCTGGTGCAAATATGACACTGAAAAATACATTCAGCTTATATTAATCCTACCATTCTAACAAACCCATTCTTTGAATCAAATATGGAAGTTGCTTCTGTTAGTATTGGTGAAGTTGATTCAATAGCCACAGATACATGTAACAAAAATTGAAAATGAGTTCAATGTTGGTATTAAAGCTTATCTTATTTATCTGGGTGGCAAACTATCAGTTTGTAGATTTAGTAACAACTACCAACTCATATACCAGGTACTGCAAGTCAGAATATGTTACAACAGAAAACAACTTTTGACTTACACATGTCTTTCCACTGTCAGACTGTCTAGTAAATTTTGACTTACACATGTCTTTCCACTGTCAGACTGTCTAGTAAACCTGTTTTTGACAACTGATGTTTTTTTTTTTTACAATATATATGTTCATGTACGTACAATGTATACAGTCCAATACATCTCTTCCTTAGATAACTTGAAGTAGACATTTTGGTCCATTCATAGTAGATATCAACTAAATTTTTTCTGAGAAACTTAAATACTCTGGTATTTTCGACATACAATGTACATGTGTAAAATCATAATAATGGTTCCTTTGTAGAGAATAAATATTTCAAAAATGCTAATAAGCTAATCTTACAGTTTGTGTATGAATAAAATGTATGTAAAAAAAAGTCTAAAAATAAGAAAATGTGTAGTTTTCTACTAATATCAATAAAAGTGTGTGTCATTATATCCAGACTGAACTCTAGATCTACATACAATGTACATGTAAACTTTATTATTATTGGAATTATGTATATACCTGTAATATTGTTTTCAATATTAATGTTGTAACAAATGTATATGCTATTGCTTACATGCATGAAACATTGTATCAACAAAAGGTTTGACAGATTAAAGATATATAAAGTATCTAATAATAAGAATTTTTTAACGTCATTCTACCATATGGTACCATGCTAACATCCATACATGTACATGTACATTTTTGTATGTGCATGTCTTTCAGTGGTAATTAAATACTATAATATAATCATTCTGAATTTCCTATCAATATAAAACAAAATTTTAAGAGGACCATTTCAAAATTGAAACATGCCAAAAACATCAGATCAAGAGGACCACTTTTATTATGTGGTATATTAATTTGAAAATAAGAATAGAAGATTTATTACTGAGAACTGAAACTTACAAATGTATAAGGGTATAAACAATTGACTATGAATGTTTATTTCAATTACCACAAGAAAGGAGATAATGGTTTGATAGCTGGGTCTGAAAAGTTTGTCTTACAACAGACCACAAAACATTGTTTCTAACAAACTATTGCTCTGTAGGACCACAACATTCTTTAATTATAAGAGTTGAAAACACTCATTTTTTATCCAATATTCCTAAGGGAGAGTTGTGTATTTAATTTGTCCACCATAACCAGTGGATCTTTCTTTTTTGAAGAGATCAATTGGCTGGTGTTTAACACCAAGTTGAGTAGTACATGTACATGTATATCAGCTATATTGTGATATTGTATACATTAATGCATGCTGTTGAGAAACCACATTTTATTTCAATGCAACCGAGTTGTTATAATGTACATGTAGGCATATAAATAATTCAGTAAATTGATATCAATGAGAAACCGTTGTTTCTTTCTTTCTAAATGTAGGTAGGGATTACCCTGGAAATTTATGTTAGAAGGGGACCTTTAAGCCTGGAGATCTTTTAGACATTTAGAAGTCCTTCAGATCACGTCGCCAGAACTCATATTTTGCTAATTTTATGGGTAAAATGCATGATATTTATCAAGTGTTAACAAGACAAAGATTTTTCTTCTAGTTTTTTTTTTTTTGTAGTATGGTGTCCAGGAAATTTTTTAAAGCATTTAAAAACAAAATGGATTCTGATCATGTGAACACAGAATCCAGATACAACACACAAGTATACAAGTATTTGGTCAAACAATAACAAAACACTCAAAGAAATACGACCCAAGGCAAAAAGCAAATAACGCGAACACACAAGGTTGAAGCACAGTGTGTCCTGACAACTAGCGATGCACCTGGCCCGCCCTTGGCATATTGAAATTTTGAATACGTCATTTTTCATTTAACTGCATCATAGTCCGAGATTCCTCTGCCGTTCGATGACTATTTACATCTGCTGTTGTCGTTGAACGTCAGAGCGCTCTCCATAATGAAAACAGCGGATTTTTCTCCCCATCTCAACTGTAGCACATTTCCACGTTTTGTGGCTATCAGATTTTATTTTCTATCCAAAACCCTAATATATATCGCTTCACCAATCATTTTTCTATTCATTCATAACCATCTTACCCTCAGAGAGTGGTGTTACACTCGATTACAGCACGTTTTTTCCTTACACCCGATGATTTGGTCATTTCACTGTCATTTTTTTTTAACGTGATCTCGCGATACTAACTGAAAGATGACAGCAATGCATTGCATGATGGGAGATACTAAATACAGTGCACCAAATTAGCATACGTAAACAAACATACAAGACGATATAAAGCGTATTCTGCAGGACAAACAGTTCCATCTACAGCTCAAATCAGAGCAGAAGGAAATAATAAAAAATATGTTGGATAGAAAAGATTCATTTGGCAGTGTTATCCGTGGGCTTCGGAAAGAGCATGTCTTACGTTTCCCTCTATTTTGGACAAGGTCAGATCATATATGCAAATCATCTCCCATGATACATTGTGGTAATCGTAGTTCTCTCGAAGTCACGTGACAAATATTTCAAAATGTCAGTGTTCAAAATAACGAAATCATATGGTCTGGGGGAAATTGTGCTGTAATTGAGTGTAACACCAATTTCTGAGGGTAAGATGGTTATGAATGAATAGAAAAATGATTGGTGAAGCGATATATATTAGGGTTTTGGATAGAAAATAAAATCTGATAGCCACAAAACGTGGAAATGTGCCACGGTTGAGATGGGGAGAAAAATCAGCTGTTTTCATTATGGAGAGCGCTCTTGACGTTCAACGACAACAACAGATGTAAATAGTCGTCGAACGGCAGAGGAATCTCGGACTAACTGCATCATTGATAAAAAGCATAGGTTAAAGTGATCTCTGTGTAGTTGCTTAAATATTACTTTAATTTCATTGAGATTTGGCTCTCATGCATTCCAACTTGCAGAGGATATGAAACAGAAAATAGCTCTGAGAGTCAAATCTCAAATGAGATTAATATTTCCGATTTTTAAAATTCACCTTTAGACCTGGAAATGCTTTTGCCAAGCCATAAACAATAGCCCTGTGAGATTGTGTATCTCCCTCTGTCTTAACATCTTTAACTCCTTCGTCAGTTTTTCCTTTTAAATTTTCTTTTAGCTTGTTACTTGCTAATCTTATCTCTTTTACTTTATTGCCACCTTCCTGTGCAAGCTGAATACACACTGATAAAAGTTCTTTCATGCTGACCCTTGGCTCTCGATGGAACCAGTCTGGTAGTCCAAACATATATAAAGCTGCACATAAACCCAGAGCTATGAAAACAGCCCCTCCAACGGGATTAACTCGAATATTTGCAGGGCCCATGTCAGGCATCTGAAAATGATGTGCTGGATAAATAATAGAAGTGTTGTTGTATAATTAGTTTCGTAATTATTTTGAATCAATTATTTAATTTTATATTTTAAAATTGTAATAATATTAATTAAATAACTCAATTTTCTATAGCTGTATATTCTAAGGGTTGAAGAAATAAAGTATTTATAGATTATAAATCTTTTTTCTTATTCCTCCGAAACTACAGGTAAACAGACAGACGATCATGGCATCCATGGAGGTACTCTACTTTCTGATTGAGAATATTCCCTCACATGATCATTTTCTTAGCCATAATTGTTGTGAATAAGTTTGTTTGTCATTTTAACACTACAAATTCTAACTTCCAAATGTATTTATTGTGAAATTTCATCGGGAATTCTATTGTTGTATAATTAGGGGGAAATATGTCGTTTATTGTTTAGATTTTTTGCTTCCTTCAGTTTCACTACACTTTAGCCTGGGTATGAGTATGTGGAAAACGTTTCATGCTTTCAATGTTTTGTCATTTTACATTCATATATTTATTTCATCAAACTTAATTTTGAATGTCCTTGATATCTCATATTTTTTATATCTTCTGCTTCTTCCTCATAATGGCCACCATCAACTTGTTGATTTTTATGCCATGTTGAAACCGTGTGAAGTTCCAGTATTGTAACCATTAATACATCCAGAAAAATTAATGAATATAGAGATCTACAATACTGGTCAGCGAGTAGTTCTCTCCAAGAAGCAATTCTCGCCAACTTTCTCATTTAGCATGAGCGCTCGCGAATTTTCGTCCAATTTTTTCACTATCATTAAAGGACGCTGTACCAATCCTTCGTATTAATTTTTATTGAATTTCATTGTGAAATATCCTTAAAATTGGGTAAGCGTGGAGGAGGGCATGACAGGCATTAAAGCACCGATGAATTTTAATCAGAATTTTCTACAAACTAACACAAAAGCCTGAAAACGTTTTAAGAAAGGGTTTAAATTTTCTAAAATGTTGTTTTTCTTTCCTTATAATGCTTAAGCTTCACGAAAGACAACATTTCCAAAAGTTGGTGAGAATTGCTTCTGTTTTGGCCATTTTCTGTTAAAGATATGCAACATCATAATGATGGATCCCCGTTCAGCGTACGCTCCCCATTATGAAAATTTATTTTGTATGTAAATCATTATGGGTTACCTGTTATACAAAATGATAATGGGGTGTAACAAAGGTTTCTCTCCGGCTTCTTAAAAATATTGGATAAAAAAACCTAAAAAATGGTGAGAACTAGTCTACTCGCTAACCAGTATACATAAATCCAGATCATAGAGTTTGTGTAATGTATCTGAGGTGTATATCAGAGGGCAGGAAAAGTAAAAAAGTCAAATAACTCCATACAATCATGATCACAGCATCAATTGTCTCGCAAATTGTTTTTTTACTCATGAATTCAGAATAAGGATTAATCTGGAATGATCATCATATATGTCAACCAAGAAAAATAGTAAAACTAATGATCAAATACATCCATAAGAAAGAAATCTCAGCATGAACAAATTTGAGGATTATTTCTAATTGGCCAATGTACGAATGATAAATATACATGCTATGGACATTTTGCTGAAGGTCCATGGCAATAATCTGAATTGTTAATTAGCCTGATGACCAATTACACTGTAGTGAGTCCTTAGCTTATAAATAGATATTCTTATTCTATTAGCTGAAATCCATTCCTAATATTACACAAACAGACAATTTTGCACTGTTTAGATCTTATAGACCATTTTATTTTTAATATACAAAAATGTAACTGGTTGTCTGCTATAAACTACATGTAACCGTGGTTTAATTAATATTCTATCCATAAAAAAATTAATATACATGTATTTAGAATTTCATAATTTGTCATAAATCTGAAGGCTATCCTGTTTAGGCCCTTTGGTTTTATTGCTCCCAAAAATTTGAAAATTATTTGTCTTTCTAATCTTTCGACTTTGAGAACCTGATGACGGTTATTCCAGAAATGTGTCGTGCACACTAAATTTGATATCTAGATCACATTAACGAAAGTTACATCAAGTACACCCTGCCAACTACATTTGTACCTCTGGCCTCAAACTCACAACTTAAGTAGTAGTGATAGTCATAGACACTAATTGTATATGTAAATCTAACAATCATACATGGTTGTGTTTATAATGGTGCTCACTCCTGTCTTTTTCAGACATCATCATCATCTAATTAAAAAGTACATGTAACTTCTTCTCATCATGATATAGCTGAAAAGTTCTAACTTGGAATTAAACAGAAATCTCTGTCACTCAAAAATAAATACAAACTATGTATATTATGAAAATTTATGATACATTAAAAACGTATTCTAATCAATACACAATTGTATGTAGATTTTTTTAGTTTCAAACCACAGTGTGCGAAATTAGGGGTAGACCTATAGACAAAGTCTATGTAAAATCAAGCTGGTCCATGTTAAACTTTCAAAATTTTGTATATAATGTACAGCTGTGAGGTCTATGTAAAATGGAGATTGGTCTTATGATACCACACAATTTAGTTTCACACACTGAAACCATACATGAAAAATCATTGGATTGCTATGAAGCTTGTACATTTCTTTTGGTTGAGAATTTTGATCTTTATATGTATATTACATTTTGGTTAAATCTGACCTTGTGTACATTTCTGTTTAGATGAGGGGTTAGGATTTATGGTGTTTAACTCCACTTTCAACATTATTTGAGTTATATTCTGGCAGTCAGTTTTATTGGTGGAGGAAAACGGAGTACCTGCAGTTGAGTCTTATCTGTATTTGTACATTATTTTTTGTTGAGTTTGATCTTTATTTATATGTACATTTCTTTTTGTTTAATTCTGAGCCATTATGTACCGGTACATGTATACATGTCTTTTTACTTTCTTTCAGAAAAGATTACAGAAAGAATTAACTGCATTGATGAAAGATCCACCCATAGGTGTCAAAGTTGATGCTGAAAGTATATATAAAAATTTATCCGAGTAAGTAATTGATCAGTAATACATGTTTGCTACTGACATATGTGTACAGCTGGTTGTAGTATAATATATAGTAGGAATAATATAGCTGTGACTATATGTGACCGCGTCTGACAAAAAGGGACCAGATGCGGTACTTTTGATTTTTCACTGTGACGTCGTAAAGTTTGCAACGTCACATAATATAAACGAGCACCTGCTGACAGGACAAATGCATATTAATGAACCAATAAAGTGACAGGAAACGGTGTGCAAATGTCTAAAAATTAAAAAAATTGTATTTTTAAATCAATTTAATAAGTTTATTTTTTAATTTCCCGCAGTTTTTCGTCGTCTCGCAACCGGTTTCGAAATTATTCAACAGGAGTAATTTTACAGTTGTTCCCTTTTATTGATATTGGATACATGGCGGTAAATCGGAAAGCCAAAGAAGTGTTTGTAGTGTTCCACCTGAAATATTAGAATGTCATGACGATGGTTTTATAAATTAATTGAACGCGGTTAACGACTTGTACTTCGCTGATCGGCTTGAATTCAACCCGTCTGAACATGAATTTCGAATCCAACAACGACGGTTACGATGTTGCATCCATTCCGATTTTATCGAGCCATCGGAAGAGGACACTCTGGAATATGTAAAGCAGCATCAATTTAAATTAGATACTTGTAAAACAAATTATGGGGAGCCATGCAATAAAATAATTATCATGGATTCAGCTGTAGAGTTCCGTGAACACTGACACTGTGACTGGGAAAGCTGAACTATTTATAATTTACTCACATGTGTTCAGGTAGTCGTCACACAGCAGCTAAAATCCATAAAATAAAAGAGCGAGAGA
>MJUT01031191.1:11110-24421 GCA_002080005.1 Gigantidas platifrons
AAAGAATGTCACATTAGGTCAGCTCAGGTAGTTGGCACTGATCATTTGGCTTACGTGTGTTGGAAATACACGCTCTTTATTATCACACCTTAGCAAAATATAACATTAGATGAAATAAAGAAAATGATAGATTCTAATGAACATTTGATTATTTGCAACGTAAATGGTCGGTCTATGTCCTTCTTGCTTATTTCCAATCGTCAAACTTCCCGTTGTGTTTGCAACATACTGTGCATACCGTCACAGATTGCTACAAAGTGCATCACATAATACTCACAATCTAATATAGTTCTTTCTTGTGTTACTGTCGAATTAACAAATTCACTTCAATCACAGACAATACCACAGATGACATACCATGCTGTGTTGTCCTTGTTTATGACTTATCGTCGAATATGATTTAACACCGGATTCGTAATATGAAATCAAGATTTTGTTTTCTTTTAAACAGGTTTAATATTTTGTGTATTACTCTCTTTACCAAGCTTGAATTCCCTTAAATATACCGTAAAAAGGGTACATTTCAGCGTGAACGGCATTGCTTTGTGAATCATTAAATAAATATAGCAGCTTTGTTTATCTTCAAAACTCGTGTTTGTAAAATGACTATGCTTCTATTGTTTATAAATTATTACTTTGCTGTTTATTCTTTAATGGATCGGCAATATTGTTTTAAAACTTATATTTTTATCAGTGCTATTAAGCATACAAGACATGTACCTGAGAGTGCAAGACTCCAACCGTTACTTCCTGTTCCTACAACCGGAAGACACCGCCACACCACGCTTTGTATACCTTCAGTAATAACATCTGGAAGAATGACAAGATGATATCTATTATTGTCAACATCACATGTATAGTTGTAAGTATTATCTGCTCCATTGCCAAGTTCACATTCATTGCTTATAAACGCTATATAAATGCTGTCCTTGCTCCATGTAACAAGTTTGTATTTGTCATCCACAACACAGGTAAGTGTGACTGTTATGTTGTCTCCAAGTACAACATGTTCTGGACTTCCCGATAGTATGTAGATACCTATAACTTTAATATTAACAAACATTATCGGAGTTAAGCTGTCAAAAGAATTATCAAAAGACACGTTTAACAGTGATTGTCAACAATTGAAACGTTTCTTTGAATTGCCCAAAAATGGCCAGATATCGTATTGGCAATTCGCTTTTCGGTTGCAAAATGAACATTGCTTCCCTATTATGTATTCGGAGAGTTTTGTGTACTATAAAATATCTTGTAGGCCATGCACTCTTTTCTTTATAGAACTAATGTCATACATATGTGAGACCGTCTGTGCAAGGGCAAAGAGACATACTATGTATAAAGTTCAAGATTAGGACTCAGCGTCATTTATAACCAAGTTGTTAATATGTGAGGGTTGACATTTCACTCACACGTGGGACATACTGGTACGACCACATCATTTCACAAGAAGGGAGGTTTGGACTCGTATACCTAGATTAACCCTGCTATGTTCATTGATTTGAAATACATGTACCATGCCAGGACAGGGTTCGGTGATGTATCTGTATGTGTAACTACTCAAGACATGGTCCAGTCCTTGCATTAATTATTATTATTATTATTTTATTTTATATACATATTTGCTAGTTCTACATTCCTAGGAGGGAATCAGCCTCCTACATTTCTTTAAGTTTTCTAATCTTGAACAAAGGGGAATAATCCATAAAATATATAACGGTTGCTGTTTTTTTTTTTTTTTTATCTCCCTTGGGCGCCTGCTTCCCTCCTAGTAAATCATTATAATTCATCAATTTAATTTGTCTTTTGTATTCTAATCATTGTAATCATTGTATGAAATTATAAACCCGCAAGGGTCCTTAATTGGATTAATATAATATTATATTCTATTCTATTCTATAGGTATGCTCGAGGTATAGGCTTGCTTCTGTTTCGTCGATTTTTTAGATAAAATGTTTGAAATGACCTGACGTGTGTGGTATGTTTTGTTTTTAAATTCATTTATATATATTGTTTTCCATTACGTTGTTACAGTGAATAGTATTACGCTGGCAAAACGGCAGGTAATTTTCTATCATATCTTATAAATGCAAACAGATTATATTTAAAATTTAACTTCATGTTTGTGTGTACATGAAGTTATCATTTGATTGCACACATTTAACACGTACAGCTAACTAATATAATCAATATTTGAAATCATGCTACATATACCCACCAAAGGTTTCATGTAATAATCCAAGCAAAACAATACATAATTTTAACATTCTATATGCATACAGCTTGTCCATGGAAATGACCAGGAAGTAATACATCTATACAATACAAAAGGAAGTGCAGTGTAAATAATAATATATATACCATATATTTACTATTATTAGTACGTTACCAACATCGCCATGTTTAAAAAAAGGTATTTATAATCGTAAATTATCCAAACATATATTTTATTGGACATCTATGGACTAAGGGGAGGGGATATATTTCTTATCATAAAATAAAATATATTCATTAGTTAAAATTACAGCTTGCAATTTACTAGACTGACAATTGCTTGTCTCAATCTAATCCTTGAGCCGAGGTAAAAAAACAGAGGACAGAACTCGTCAGTTTAGCAATTTACAGTTCATAAATAGGCATAGCATATTACATGACATGTTTCATATCATACCAGTTATCAGCCTTAGGTCATGATATCAACCCGAGAGCCGATAGACTCGAGTGATGACATATGAACGAGTGCTGGCAAAGGGCATTATATGAACAATGGCATGTTATGATCTGTTTATCATATACATTTGTTCTTCCGCCATGTTTGTAAAGACAGGTTTCCGGAAATTCACGAAGTGGCGTGTAATAAGCTTACAAGCATAAACTGGGTGAAATAAACATGATTCCTCTTATTATTCTAAGGAAAAATCAGTAGGGTAAACATTTAGCTATTATCTACAAGTCTATAATAATCGAAATTATCTCTCACAGGTATGTGTAGCTTAAACCGCATCGGTGGTGCAATGCTTTACGTGCTTACCTCGAATGCCGTAGATCGTGAGTTCGAACCCCAGTCAGGTCATACCAAAAGATTTTAAAATGTACATAAGCATGCCATATTAAGTAGTAAGAGCTAATACGGATTGACTCGGAATCAGGATAATGTGTTCGATCGGAAAGACATGTTTACCAGCTGAGAGTGTTGATCTAGTACAGAGTGGACTTCATCATCATCTAATCGTAATGCAACATTATGAAACCATCAGCACATAATAGCCAATCCATTTAGTCCGATTTGGAAAACCATACTTCTAATTCAAGATAACCAACATCACTACAGATATAGAAATGTATTCAAATTGCCAATATTTCTATATTAAGCCTTAGCAATTGACAATACATTTTTTGTTTAAATTTCACCATTGGTTTTCTGATGGCCTTGTGTACTATTAATTAAGTGATGATTGAAAACATCGGTTCTCTTTTGTAGAACTAGTATATTGTCGCGTCACGTAGAATGCATATATTATGCATGCAGCTCAAAATTAAACTTCTGCGTTCTTTACAACTAAGACGAGGCTTTGGGACCATACAAATTCATAACGCCCGCTTGTTATTATTGAAGTTCCTTGTCACATATGCAGACAGCGTGACATGTAAATAAATTTTTTTGGCATTCGATTTGTCTGTTTCTGTGGTTTTTCGCAATTTGATGTTTAGCTGTTCTAATGATATGCTTTTTTTCTCATTTTATTATGTAAATTTGACAAATATTTGAGTTATTTTATTGCTTGATTAAAATGTGTCAATTTAATCAATCATTCTCTACTAGCGGGTGGTAATACATAATTACACACTAGTTCTATTGTTATCGATAGGTATTACAATTTTGGAAATACTTATTTGTCAAAAGAATTCGAACGTGTCTTAGGCCCAGGACAAATAGTGACGTCACTATGTGGTCTGGGCCTAACACACATGCGGCTATTTTGACAAATACATATTTCCAAAAGTTATACAATACATACTAATAAATAATATAACAAGTGCGTAAAAATGACAAAGAGTAAAATGATGAAAATATACACCACAAAATCAGACCATGTTACCTTATACAAAAAAAAAAAAAAAAAAAAAAAAACCTGTAAAACATGTGACTTCATTGGAACTAGAATGTTAATTCAAACGTTTTAAAATGTAGTGTCAAACACCGTCTTCATCCAAAAATGATTTGCGAATATGAATAATTCGTCTTTTCTCCAAATTTAAAACGAATTTGATTTACACAGGAATCGTACTTGCTGAGGTTAAAGTGCAGTCAGTACAAACCGGTAGATAGCAAAAATGAGAGAACGATGTTGTGTTGGTATGACTGTTTTTTTATGTGTCCCGGGAGGGGGGATGAATTGCATTTTAAACGTTTATGTAACAACACTACCGTTATAGATTTAAAACAATAGTTTATTCCAGAATACTAAGTAAAATATCCACCTGTTAGTAAAATTTATGTTTTTTTTCTCAAATACTACAATATAAATGTACATGTACTTCCGACTTTGGCCACTTTCACCCAACAAGGAGAACAGAATAATGCTGATGTAATGATTTTATAGTTTTACACTAGAGTGTAAGTCAGCTACCGACTTCGATATCGGGTTCAAGCTAGATAAACACCCTCGCCCGTGCTTTGAGCACATCGACCGCTACGCGGTCTTGGCGCACAATTTGCAATTTGCACGGGCTCAGGTGTTCATTTAGGTTGAACACCTCGATCTCAGTCGGTAACTATTACATAATGGTATCATCCCATACAGAGTCTAAACATATTTCTTATTGTGCAAGTATAATATTTACTTTATCATCATTGTGTTTGTAAATTAACGTTAGAGAAAACCGAAGGGCAAATCAAGACTCGGCAATCTAGTGAAACAGGCAACACAGGGCGCAAAAAATGTGGAAAAGAAAACAAAACAGATACAAATGTATGTACTATTTATCAATATACACACTACAGTAATATTGACAATACTATTAATAATATTGTGACGTAATCAGGTATGGTCAGATAATTCATATTAATAGTTACTGTTACACCTAATATAGTGTTGTATCTCTATTTGCCACGTGTCCACTGGTAATGTTCATTCCATCTTATTTTATTCAATGGATTGTAATACCATTTCTACATGTGAATATAAAGTATCCGTTGCCAAATTGGAAAGTAGGACATCACGACGAACTATATTTAGAGGCCTGTGCTTTTACTTGTTTGCTTGACTTGTGGTGTATCTTTTCTGACTTTTCACCAAAGTTAATTTATTATGTTAAAAAAGGAGATTTTGTTGTAGTCGTTTTCATCATAGTCATT
Organism: Gigantidas platifrons; assembly: GCA_002080005.1. Lineage (NCBI taxonomy): Eukaryota > Metazoa > Mollusca > Bivalvia > Mytilida > Modiolidae > Gigantidas > Gigantidas platifrons. Next base: position 16,467 of record MJUT01031191.1, read on the forward strand.
TCGAAACATGATTTTCAGTATAAGAAGTAATAGTATCTTAAGTTAAGCACTATGTTTTCTTTTTCATATTAGTTACGATCGTCTCCTTTTACAAATAGTCCATGTAGTTGTGTGTAACATGCAATCAACTGATTTGTGAACATCGTGATTAGGCTAAATGGGAATGAGGAATGTATCAGATGTATGCCATCCAAAATTATTGGTGAGTATACGGATATCATAGTCAAAAACCATGAATATGTGGCTGGAAATCCTTTTATCAAGCTTAGGAGATAAGGTGACTTTTTAACAATATATTCGGAACTGTTCTGACATTGTGCGTGGTAGTTAACACAATATTTTATTTGTCTTCATGCAAAAATATTCATAATAAAATGAAAAAAAAAAAAATAGAAATTTAAATAGAAAAGCAAGTCAATATAATATTATATGTATAGCATAATTTTAAAATGAGTTGTTAGTGTTTATACATATTAAATAATAATACGAAGATACCAGACGTTACTGAGACACTAATTCAAAAACGGATAAACAATATGACCACAGAAAAATTACAAACCATTGCCAAAGCACAATCCAGACAAGGTAAGCAGTTCTAGCTCCACTACTCACACCCATAGTGTTACTCATCTCTAAAATCCGGCGATAAGTCATAAACGAGTAACGGAAATGTTTACTATGACAACGCAATATATTCAGGGTATTTTGTGACACAAAATGTCCGTAATTGTTAATAGGATCATGACGGTGACAGTAATTCTTTTGTGAAATCAATTTTACCAGTAGAAATCCTTACTAGCAGTAACCCTCTATCATGGAAATCTTCATGAGAAACACAGACTCTTCAATAAAGTCTCATGTATATCATGGAAATCCTCATGAGAAACACAGACTCTTCTATAAAGTCTCATGTATATGATAGAAATCCTCATGAGAAACACAGGCTCTTCAATAAAGTCTCATGTATATGATAGAAATCCTCATGAGAAACACAGACTCTTCAATAATGTCTCATGTATATGATAGGGCTGCTGAAGGTATGATACTACATTTAAGTAGAAAGTTTACAGTGGGAAAAGTGAAATTATCTTTCTTGATTATACATGTTCATAGAAAGTCATTATTACAACAAAAAATGTATTATTAAATGCATTATAACAGACGAATGTACACTAATAATGAGATATAAATAGCCCAATCTCACTTACTTCTTTATATATAAACTATTAATTTGTTACAGTAACACCACGGAAAAGAAACATCTTTTAGTACTGTTAGATATAGCTTATTTTAAAATTACATTAAGGTGGTACCTTACACTTCAGGTAAAATTTGATCTGCTCGTTTAATTTTCTTACTTTTTTGGCAGTGTGTCTGAATATATCCACTGTAATAAATATCAACATTTTAACAAATTCCAACCAACAGACTCAGAACCATAAATTCAATAGCCACATAGCAGCTTTTCTCTCTGTGGTTTTGATCACGGAGATGCTTGAAATCTGCATACAAACATCATATGTTCAACTGATTTTAAAGAGTTATCTACCTGTAGTATTAGGCACCACCTTAACAACAAAATACAGAGTGAACTTATAAGAAATATATATATACGAGTATATATGTCTAAATTTTCATATTTTCATAAATTTCTTCTTTCTTCTTTAACTTTTTCTTTTCTGAAACAGAAATGATATGTTTCAAATACAACATCAACATCAACGTTGCAATAATGAAAATAATGTTAGTGTCTCAAATTAAACATTTATTATACAGTGTAGCTGTATGTGTATCTTCATCCGATATAAACTATTACTATAGGTCATAGTCAGTGAGAGGTATAAATATATACTAAACCGATCAGATCAATAAATAATATTCATACAAAGGACCATACATACGCGTATTATCTTACTCATACAGAGTTTGGATGAATCTACTTTAAAAACAAGACAAATGTAGCCTGGATATTTTTATTTCCTGTTTGATATAGATTTAAAACTCTAAAATGTATTACCATTTAGTCATAATATATCCAAATGACACCGAAAGTTTGATATTTATCTGACTTGATTTCCCATTCATTAGTAACATCAAAGCTGCATGTTTAAATGTAGTAGAGTCAACACATATGCTACATATAATATAGGAGATTCCAAAATCGTAAAACAATTCTAAATAGACATTTATTAAAATAATTATAGACTGCTACAGCAATATCGAATATAATTTCTAAAATATGCAGGTTGAATTAGCGCAAGTATGAAATACAATGTCACAATAATAAATTATTTTGTGCTAATGTCTTATTTGCGTTATTTGTATTTGTTTGAATCTAGTGGTGTCCAACACGTATTGTGTTGTATTTTTGTTTTGTTTGTATACGTCTTTTGACCCTAAGTTGCCAATTACTCTGGATTGTCCATTTTTTGATTGTACCTTCAGAAGTCTCTGGCGTTATCTTTATTAATGAATTCCACAGTGCACACACGTAGATTTAAATGTGTGCATTGTGAACTCCAGGTTTAATAGAAAAACGTGTCTATAGTTCTGTACAGCTATTTCTAAAAGGCGATACATGCATACCTAGTGTTTACAATAGGTCACGCTCGTTAAAGTAAATGCCTTTAACTTTGATAGTAACGGTCTTAAGTGGAACAACTAACGCTGTTGTCTATTATTGTTACTTAAATCTATCAACATTACTAAAGTCACAAATAATCTGCAACATTAACAAAAAATGTAAACAGCAGGACAAAATATGACATCCTGTATTTTAAAATACGTATATCATTTTAACAGGAGAACTAGTAACACGATATGTATAAGACAATAACAGTACCTCTTGGTTGTATATTTAGACTATTGTAAGTGTGTTCGGTATAACTAAGACAATAACAGTACCTCTTGGTTGTATATTCAGGCTATTGTAAGTGTGGTCGATATTCGTGACTGGTAGACATTCCTCGTATGTACTAATACTAAATTTAAATATATGAAAAAAAACAACCATATCATCAACTTATTAAATATGACACAATAATTATTCAAGGTTTATAAATGTACACTCATCGCCAGTGATGCGTGTCTTCACGATAGAGAGAACACAAACAACGTAACAAATGTATATGTTAGGATCACCCTAATAACATCAACACTGACACTATATATCTAGAATAAGTTATAATGATGTTTGTCCAATGAAACAAATGTAATATTTAACTGAGTAATAGTGGGCAAAGAAGATGATATCATCATGGATATACAACATTGTTCCATTTGAATCAAATTCAGTCGTTTATTTATTTACTTTGCTTTGAACTTCAGTTTGTAAAACAAATATTAGCATTTTAGTTCTCTGGTGTTGTTTCATAGAGAGAGTAATACAAAAAAGTATTTTTTGGTAATGAACCTGTATTTATTCTTGAATGTTCGCATATATTTCCTATACTAATTTGAAATTCAGAGAAGAATTTTAGTAATTAAAATATATTCAACAATCTAAGCTGAACAGAACATACATTGAACAGCCAAGTCATTTTTATAGAATTGTCAATTACTAATATGAAATGAAGTGATTAAACAAGAGGGACATATGCAATGTCATTACAAAAATATACATTGTAACAACATAATTGGTATATTACAGGGTACATTGGGTGTCGATGAGGCGTCTGTTTCATTATTATACAATTCATATAATTTTCAAAACTTGGAAGAACAAAGTGATTTCTATCTTTCTGTTGTATCAAGAATTTCAACAGTTGCCGAACATGACTAAAATAATTTAATTTAAGAAAAGCGTACTTGCTGTCTGCCTGTGTCTCGTTAATGGCAACTGGTCCTGAAAAAGAGAAAGCAATCTAACACAGTTAAGGCTTTAAAGTGACTGGTTTTTCATTGCATATTACTTGTTTGCAATCTGATTTCATAGATATGCTTAGCCGATTTTCACTAACCTACGTTTGTCTGGTTCCCAAATACTGTTATATATTGTTTGGCTTCCCAATATATTAATTGTTGATTATGAGCTTGCCTGGTGAATGGTTATTTCATAAACATAATGTGAGTATTACATTAGATATTTACCTTTTTAATACAAGCAAAGACAAAAAAACCTTAATTTATTTTTAGTACTTCAATCAAGACATAAGATCCGGACAAACAAAAACATGTTCTCATTTTAGTGGTATTCGTTTGTCTATTTGTAATACGAAATATCTTTAATATAACAACAATTTCCCCAATTTTGAAAATAAGATTATATTTCTCAAAATGCTCAAAAATTATCAATAATCGGTTCCGAAAACATACGGCCATTCAGGAATGAATAATTCAGAGACAATGACAACAATGGGCACACACAACACAGGACGAGGACGAATACAACACAAAAAACACAACAGAGTACAGAAAGCTAAAATGATGAGCCACACGGACCTCACCAAAAACTGCCAGAGAAGGGGGTGAATGCAGGTGCTCGCAAAGGGTTAGCAATTCATGTGTCTTATAAGACAACCGCCTTTAGCCAGTTGATGAAATATCTAGAGGTTGCACATGGCAATCAAAAACGGATACAGCTATTTATTACATTAATACATTAATACCTAGTGCTTACAATAGGTCCCGCTCGTTAAAGTAAATGCCTTTAACTTTGATATTAATGGTGTGAAGTGGAACAACTAACGCTGTTGTCTATTATTTTTACTTAAATCTATCAACATTACTAAGGTGACAAATAATCTGCAACATTAACAGAAAATGTATACAGCAGGACAAAATATGACATCCTGTATATTAAAATACGTATATCATTTTAACAGGAGAACTAGTAACAAGATATGAATAAGACTATAACAGTACCTCTTGGTTGAATATTTAGACTATTGTAAGTGTGGTCGGTATAAATAAGACAATAACAATACATCTTGGTTGAATATTTAGACTATTGTAAGTGTGGTCGGTATAACTAAGACAATAACATTACCTCTTGGTTGAATATTCAGGCTATTGTACGTGTGGTCGGTATTCGTGACTGGTAGACATTCCTCGTATGTACTAATACTAAATTTAAATATATGAAAAAAACAACCATATCATCAACTTATTAAATATGACACAATAATTATTCAAGGTTTATAAATGTACACTCATCGCCAGTGATGCGTGTCTTCACGATAGAGAAAACACAAACAACATAACAAATGTATATATTAGGATCACCCTAGTAACATCAACATCAACACTGACGCTATATGTCTAGAATAAGTTATAATGATGTTTGTCCAATGAAACAAATGTAATATTTAACTGAGTAAAAGTGGGCAAAGAAGATGATATCATCATGGATATACAACATTGTTCCATTTGAATCAAATTCAGTCGTTTATTTATTTACTTTGCTTTGAACTTCAGTTTGTAAAAAAAACTATTAGCATTTTAGTTCTCTGAGAGTAATAGAAAAGAGTATTGTTTGGTAATGAACCGGTATTTATTCTTGAATGTCCGCATATATTTCCTATACTAATTTGAAATTCACAGAAGAATTTTAGTAATTAAAATATATTCAACAATCTAAGTTGAACAGAACATACATTGAACAGCCAAGTCATTTTTATGGAATTGTCAATTACTAATATGAAATGAAGTGATTAAACAAGAGGGACATATGCAATGTCATTACAAAAATATACACTGTAACAACATAATTGGTATATTACTGGGTACATTGGGTGTCGATGAGGCGTCTGTTTCATTATAATACAATTAATATAATTTTCAAAACTTGGAAGAACAAAGTGATTTCTATCTTTCTGTTGTATCAAGAATTTCAACAGTTGCCGAACATAACTAAAATGATTTAATTTAAGAAAAACGTACTTGCTGTCTGCCTGTGTCTCGTTAATGGCAACTGGTCCTGAAAAAGGGAGAGCAATCTGACACAGTTAAGGCTTTAAAGTGACTGGTTTGTCATTGCATATTACTTGTTGGTAATCTGATTGCATAGATATGCTTAGCCGATTTTCACTATCCTACGTTTGTCTGGTTTCCAAATACTGTTATATATTGTTTGGCTTCCCAATATATTAATTGTTGATTTTGAGCTTGCCTGGTGAAGGTTATTTCATAAACATAATGTGCGTATTACATTAGATATTTACCTTTTTAATACAAGCAAAGACAAAAAAAACTTAATTTATTTTTAGTACCTTAATCAAGACATAAGATCCGGACAAACAAAAACATGTTCTCATTTTAGTGGTATTCGTTGTCTATTTAATTTGTAATACGAAATATCTTTAATATAACAACAATTTCCCCAATTTTGAAAATAAGATTAGATTTCTCACAATGCTCATAAATTATCAATAATCGGTTCAGAAAATATACGGCCAATCAGGAATGAACAATTCATAGACAATGACAACATTGGGCACCGCAGGTGTGTTAAGGCTGTTTCTAAGATTGCACGCAATAAAAAAGGGGGGTCATGTATGTAATACAAATTAATGAGTAAAACATAACAATAGTTGATGCATATTGCAACTAGTTACTTATACATGTTCGAAAGTGAAAATGTTTCAACTTTGTGTGAGTCAACGTGGATTTCTATTGATAAAATGGTGGTCACGTGACAATAATCAGTGCCTTAACTAATTTCGAAAAGTTCTAGAATTTAGAGTGAAAGTTGAATTAAAAACTGGATATTTTCTGAAAGATAATTGGTTTTTGTTTAAGAAAAGTGCTACGAGAGCTACTATACAGCCAACAATAGAGAATAAGGCCAGATAAAACGCGGAAAATTGACGATTCCAGTTGTTCGATGGTGTAAAATTGTAAATCGTCGTCTTCTGTCAAGTTTTTCATTGATCTCGTAGCAAAATCATATATCTTTATTATCTGCTCTTTGTGAATATGTTTTGAACTGTGCATTTATTGACACGTATATTCTAGAACTTTCACGTCGAAGTGTACGTACTCAATCATTTAATCAATCTCGAAAACAATAAAACACCCAAGTGATCCGGCAGACCGATAAAGGGAGGTAACAATATTTATTAACTCTATCGGCGGCAAATATGAAAACAATCTAATTTTTTGCTTTATCTAATTAAAATAAACAAAATTTGTCATCGATTCGATAATTAATCGATTGGTTATTTCATATACATGTATATAAAAAAGATTTTTGTGAAGTGATTGTTTATAAATTAATTGTAAAATGGTGTAATTATCCATGTCAACTTCTATGTTCTCTATCACTATCAGTATCAGTATCATACAATCTTGTACCTGTCCTGGTCCTGGGATTCATGCACTTATACAAAATATTGATTATCCATGTATTACTTATTCATGTATCAGAGATATATAACACAATTATGTCTTTGCATGCATTGGGTATATCAGTAGATGTTCATATTTGACAACTCTGTTCAAAAAAAGTTGTTATAAATTATATTTTGAGTAGAAATATTTTTGATAAAAAATGGCAAAAATTGATATATTTGTAAACATAGAGAATATCTGAGTGTGCATGGTGTACTGATAGATTTGTTTCTTTTGTTCCTTCCACATCTCTTTGTTACAAAATAAAATGTTACTTTTTTATAATGACCTATAGATGAATTGGAAACAAAAACAGATAACACTCGTAACTCTCAAATCTATTTTTTATTCCTCTATATTTTCATATCTAGAACTTGAACCAGATGAAACAGATGGAATATTTAAATTTATAGAATCTGTTTAATTAAATAAAAATTAATCTTGGGTTACATTGTTTTGTTTATGTTTTGTGAATCTGGAAAAAGTCTACTCGGGGCCGTCTTAACAGCATTATAGGACCCCGGGCAAAGCGGTACACTGAGACGGCTACCTATACAATCACTCGCTGGAATAAAAATGTAAATGTAGATTAAATTAAATATATAGCTAAATTGTATAAGTACTTT
>MJUT01031198.1:1580-27685 GCA_002080005.1 Gigantidas platifrons
TAGAAATGATAGGTTAATAGTGTACACTGAACTATACAGATAAAACATTGTTGTAAACAAGCTCGCCATACAAACACACCACGTACGAACAGACATGATTTTACAAACAAACTGTACCATACATAAATTACTGGGAGAAACTATGAAGACGATTATGAATTATTCATTTCAGAATCCACCAATCTGATTGAAATGAAATATTATGTATGTTATTATTTGATGGTTATTTACAAAACCCCGTGTTCTTGTGCGACCAGAGATATTTGTAAATGAGGCTACTTTTTTCTATTATGGCACATGGTGGGAATGAGGCTACATGTTGAACTATTTGACAAAATTTTAGTATAAAAACCAGTATTAAACCAAACAGTAACTAAACTTTATTTTTGATACAACAACCCCTTCAAAAAAGTATCATCAAATTACCGTAACGATATGCAAAGTATTGGAGATATCCTAGTTATAACCACAGACACTTGTTTCTAGTAAAACAAAACCATATTCCTTGATACTAATAATACCACAAGGTACGTAACCGTTCATTATATACCTTGTGGTAATATTAGTATCTAGGTATATTTTCTTTTAACAGAAACAAGTGCCTGTGGTTATCTTGTAGGAGGAGATGCTATCAAATTTCTTAACTATGAGTGTACTCTATATATATCTACGTTTTTATGCTACATGTGACTGTATCATGTACATCTTATAGGATGTTATTGTCAATGAGACGCATATATTAAATTATATGACTTGTTGTTTAAGCGATTTCTTGGAAGTATTAAAATCTTTCGTTATAAAAAATACTAGATGCACACATAGGCTTTAGGTTTGTATACAAAAACTGACACTTGATCGTTTTTCTTCGAATTTTTACATTTTCTGCTGAAATGTGAGACTTTGTACATAACTCTCATTTTCCTCTTCCTGTGGTGTTACTGTCAATGGTGTTACGTTAAAGATTGTGTAACACCACAGACATTTAACATTAAAATTGTGAAGAAGCACATTATTCCATAAACAGTATTATTCAGAACAAAATATTGCTCTTTAACCTATGCAGAGAAATTGTTCAAACATCGTCATTTACTTATAAGATATAGTTTAACTTCATTGGAGGCGGCACTGACCGGGAACGACGTGACCGGAAGTAACGTCAGTCACGTGACCGGAAGTATGTTCTGCGCATGCGCAACCAGTACATTTTGTACTACTACTATAGTAGTAGTAAAAAATGTAGTACAGTAGTACAAGTACCACGGCTACCGGAAGTGACCGAAAGTCACGTGAACACAAACGGGTACCCTTGGGTGAGGTGTGCGCATGTGCAACCGGAAGTTGCGCATTATCCTCCCTAATGGGCCTTTTTACCGGAAGTTACGTCACCAAACGTCACCCGTAGGGCTTCCCTTGGAAGGGAGCGGGCATGCGCAATAGGAAGTTGTGGAATATCCAATCAAACGTCAACCCGAAGGGGTTCCCTTGGAAGGATGCGTGCATGCGCAACCGGAAGTTGGGGGTGGGGTGGNGTGTTCTCTAGGACGACCGCGTCTATCATTGTCTAGCCCTTATCACTATCTGCCCCTTTTATTTTATTTTCATATAATATAATATATTTCAATAATGATTTTCACCTACGGTGTTTTCGGATATGTTGTGATCGTTTTTAATTTTTACCTCCGCAAAATTGTTCTCCATGAAGTGGGGGGGGGAATCATTGTTAAGAGAGAATTGATTTGAAATGATTGATTTATTTTCATCTTTATTGATATTTACAATAATTAGAATAATTTTTTCACTGTTTCTAAATTTTACAAAAATCTTGTAAAATGAGCGTTGACAGAGGTGTTGTAGCGTACCGTGAACGACAACTCTGGATAGAGAATGCAAAGGTTGTTGTTATTCACATTCATGCACTGTTAAACGATGGAATTCGAAAGTACTACAATGTTAAGAATACTATCTATCAAGAATGAACATAATTTATATATGAATGCATTCTATCGATTTAGGGATGGGATTGGGTGTGTCACTGGAAATTTAAAAAGCGGGCAATATGTTATACTTGGTAAGAGAAAATATACATAAATTGACACATAAATTACATTATGTTTATTTATATCCGAAAAATGTTATTTGTGGTATTAAATATATTACAAATATGCATATATCTTCTTTTTTTTATTTATTATTTTTATTTTTTACTTTCACATTATACATATAATACATTACAGATATATTTAGCAGGACAGTGTCAGTCAATACCTATTAGCATTGCAAAACATTGTCATACAGTGTACATTTAAATACATTATTTACCTGTGTTACTATCATGTTAGTTTAAATAAATAACTAATGAAAAAAATAGATCATTTTCAAAAAGTATAGTTTTCGAAATAGAAATTACATACTTCAAAACTTAAAAATGGTTTTCATCAATAACTAACTATATTTATAATATACAATACAATACAGTACTAGTCATATTGGATGCACTTTCCCACTGTCCATATGTGTGGTGCCTCCATTTAGAATTTGTCTAGAACAGTATATATTTTGAGTTGCTTCCCTTATACCAATATTATCTTAATATCTTCCCATTTCTTCACAATTCTTTCTCTCATTGCAGGGGTCTGATAGAAAGAGGTAGATTGAACTTCAATTTCATATGTGAGTTTTAATAAATTTACTACACCTGATACACATGGTTTTTGTCCAGAAAATCTACACAAGTAGATATAATACTTAATGAGAACAATGAATAGATTAATAGAGTAATCAAGCATGTCTGATCCAAGTAATATATGTTGTGCCGAAATAGGAATTTCTACATTACACTTGTTTTTTTTTTTAAATATTTCTGCCATTTCTAACCATAGACTTTTGACAATATTACATTCCCAGAATAAGTGCAAAATTGTTTCTTTTGTTTCATTACAAAAAGTACATAGTTGAGTCTCTTTTAATTTACATTTATACAGGAGGGAATTAGTACACAAAATTCTATGCAATATTTTGTATTGAAATACTGAAAATTTATTGTTTTTGTACCAAATGCATTGATCTTGTCGCCATATGTAGAGTACCGAATTTTTCGCAAACATATGCATTCCTTATCTTCAAAGATGATATACAAGAAGAAAGGATATGGATGTGAATGAAACAAGTGACTATCCAACTTTACCTTTAGAAACAAATAACAGCATATGACCTGCAACTATTGCTTTTCGCATTTCACAATAGGGTCTTCAACAGTGAGCATAATTCATACCTTTAAATGAGTGTGAAATAACCCCTTAACCTACAAATGAGCAGCATTTACTTCGGTCGATAAATCTGCATCTTGGCATCTTTGTCACTTTTGTACATTAATTGCAAACATGAGATGTTTAGTCACAAAAATGATGACCACCATTAGAATGGAAATTATCTACCTTCTCAGCAACTTCCAATTGTCATCTTGCAGGAGCTGTTTACGATTCCGGAGCACCTGAGTTCATCCCCAGTTTTAAGTAGGTTCGTGCTACTCGATCTTGAGTTTTATGTGTATGTTTTATAGATCATTGTTTGTACTTTTGTCCTTTTTCTTTTGGCTTTGTGTTTCGTCGATTTACGGATTCTAATTACCCCTTTGGTATTTTCAAACTCTTCTTGCAACAAGATGAATCAACGAAAATGTTGCTAATATTTAGCAGTTTTCTGTGTTGTGTTTTTTGCTTTGCCTGTCTTCGGTCTGTGTCTTATGCCCAATTTTGTCCTTGTGTCTTGGTTGTTCATTCTTGATAGCCCCTTCGCTATGTTTCTAAAATATATATATTTTTTGTACTGAAGGGACGAAGGTTTCGAAGCGTTATCAAAAGTATCAATGATATGGCATGACATCTATTATTTCACATATTTTGCACTAACAAACTAGACCTATATGCAGAATACATTCCTTTGGACGAGGATAATTAGTACTAAAATGTTACAGCCTCATTAATCTTTGATAACATGTCACTCTAGATAATGTTATTCAATAGTTTCCAATAATATTCATATTTTATCATTTTTTAATCAGCCAAATGATACTGTCACCCTTCCAGAGCACCTATATTGGTATTGTGATATTCATTATGGCGATTGCCGCTTAAAACGAGCTTCATGTCATCAACCATTTGCTTTGTAAAGAGTTCAACATGATTTCTCCATCAGATGATGTTTGTGTCTTTTAGCATTGATATGACGAGTACCATTAGTGAAGAAGGAACTGTTTACCTTGACGAAGCACCTTGGTTCATCCCAAGCTTTAAGTGAAGTTGTCTGTGTATTGTTTGTCGACTTCTGGTTAACTCTATGGCATCTTTAACTTTTCTTTAATAAATTTTAGATGATAATGCACGTTCAGTCGTCATACCTTATCATATGAAACATTCTTTTACAAGAATACCCAAGAATGTATGATTAACTGAACCCTCAGCGGAGCACCTGGTCAAATTAAAAAAGAACGAAAAATATGTTTTATTAAATGCGTGTGTATCTGCTGAGAATTCATTTTGAAACACTCGTAATCAATGTTCTTAAACTGACCTGCCTCTAAATCATGTCTTAAACCAAAAATATGTTATTCAATGCGTTAGTATCTATTGAGCTTTCATTTTGAAACACTCGTAGTCAATGTCATTAAGCTGACCTCTACCTCATGTTGTTGTTATTTCAAAAGATACATAGACGTAATAATTGTAAATCTTAATATTCTTAGTTCATAGCAACTTGCCAACAAAACAAGACAGATTGATCTATGATTTCCTTGAAACCACTTCTAACAATTATATCTATTTCTTTACAGGATGTCAGTTATTGTAACAAGATGATTGAGTCATTCTTCATCACATAACATGTCAAATAAAAGACGTCAGAAAACAAAATGGAGGATTAAGTTGTTCCGAATGATCTAGAAATTCATGACGTCATAAATAATCTGTATTTACAAAGTATGAGAAAACATTCATGATATCAACAATACGAACACTTTCTACTTCATAATAAATGCAAGTGCACGGATTCAAATATACCGAAAACAACATGTTGGCCAAACATGTTCCTCAATTAGACGAGCACAACACGAAGAAGAGATGTTAGGACAGGAGAGCAACCTCAAAAACAAAAATGTAACTATGCAGTTAAGTGGTAAAGGATCGTTTGTGCAGTTTCTAAGAAGAATTTTTAACTTTCTTTCCTATAGAGTAATACATTCAGCTATGAAATTCCAGATTCAACATTCAATATCTGTATATTTGAGGTATTGCAGTCCAAATATCGAATTTCTTATATTGAATCTCGAATTTCGAATCTTGATTCTTGAATGATCCTTCTGAACTTTCGTAATATATAGAAAAATGGCAGCTACCTAAGATTATTGATCTGTAAAAGAAGCATAAAATTTTTATTTTTTTGTTTTTTCACCAGTAATGTATTTTCCTATTTTGTTCCAATATGACCTTAGATGAGTCGACCTATGGCCAACTGCAATACATTTTTATACCTTAGAGGTATCTTGGATAGAAGTGATATTTAGCAAACCGGACAATTTTTGTCTCATTTTAAGTTAATATATATATTATAGAAAAAGTAAGCTAATTGAATTTGAAAACAAATGAAATAGCAAACAATAAATGTTGTTCCCTTTGATCTGTCACCAACAAGACTTTTACTAAACTTGACTAAAAGTGACACAACGGGTGTCTTATAAGAAACATAAGCAGTTTATTATTCGTTAAAACTCTGGTTCATCCCCCGTTTTTTTTCGGTTTTGGTAATATTTTATTTTGGTGTCTTTTTTTGTATTGCTTGTCTTTCTGTACAAAATAGACAAATAAACATGTTACATGATTACATTAATTGATAGCGTAATAAATATTTACATAATCCAGAAAAACCAAGAATAACGGAAGCATGCAGAAATGCTATACACACTATTAAATGTATTTTTATAGATACACCTGTCTAATTGTTTATGCTTTAATTAAAGGGAAATTACCCTTGATAATCATGTTATGATTGACATAATGTGAAAGAGTTGGATACCCTTTCCCAAGTGGTCCAAAAACGTTTTACATAGGCATCTAGAGAGATGACAGGGCTGTTGAATCTTATTATTGCAATTCTTTTTACTCCTAGTCATCCATTTAATATTCAAATTTATAAAATTGCTGCTTTAGTTTACGAAGGTAATATAGTTTTTAATATTCAGTGGAATTTTATCCCAGTACATCTGCTTTTGACAAGGCAGTAGGAAATAAGGGTTATGGTTATGGTGCTTAAAGCCACTTTCAACAATATTTCAGTTATATCGTGTCGGCCAGTAGGAAACAAGCTAACAAGTTAATATAAACAGTTTGAAATAAAATACATATTCTACGTAATTAACACTTTTCAAATACAACATATTGTGTTGTTAAAATATCCTCAAGATATTAGTCCTGATAATAGGGCATATATTCACAGTTTCTGTATCAAATATAAAAAAATAAAACATCTCGACTTTTGGGATCAAACTTGATTAAATATATTATAATTTAATTTGATTTGAATATTTCAATCTGATTGGCTAATCCGCCTGGAGAAATTTTGGTTATACTCGATAACCTGGCTTCGTATTTTGACGTCACAAAGTGTTCATCCGCCAACGACAAATTCAAATAATCACATGAAATAATCGTAATTAAAATAGAGGAATCATTAAATTTTGTTGTAAAAATTAAATTATAAGGAATATTTGAAATAGTTGAACAGGTTATACTTGCATAACCTGGTTTGGATCAGTTTACGCTTTCCATAAACCGCTTCGCGGTTTATTAAGCATAAACTGGCCCAAACCAGGTTATATCGTATAACCTGTTCAACTATTTCAAATATTCCTTAAATAACTATGCATGACGCTACTAAAATAACCTCTTACCTATGTGGACATTTGGGCGTTCATGAAAAGTTTAAAGATGCCACGAGGTAATAGGAAAAAGGACATACAACACATATATTTTTATAATATACTCTAAAATTCAAAAACGGGTTTAATCTTAATAGAAGCGATATTTGTATGTACGATTCCTAGGAAAAAAAACACTACATGGATACATTACATAGAGATTAATACATGACCCTTTCCATAGCAGCCCGGGTATAATCCCGACACCCACATATCAGCCCGAGACGCGGTCAAGAGCTGATATGGGTCAAGGGATGATAGCTGGGATGATATGGAAAAGGCCATGTATTAATCTTTTTATCATATACTTCCGACAAATTGTTTTATGAAGGAAATAAGTAAAATGAAATAATTAAATGAATTCATATGAAAGTTTAAGTGTGTATTCAACAGATACATTTTCAGAACACTATTCTCAAATAAGATCATCACTACCCCATAAATATTAATGGCAGCATTTCATATGAAGGTATTTTGAATAAGAAAATATAAATGTTATTCTTTAGTGTCGTTTTGTTTTATATTTATCTTGAATTATGACGAGGGAATTGCCCATGAATCGTTCTCATTCAAAAAAATAATTTTACGTTCTCCGTGATATAATCATCTATCATCTAACGTTTCTGTGATTTCTATTTAATATGGTCTTCTTGATGACAATTTTCCCTCTCAACTAGATTTGTTAATAATTACAGACATCCTTACTGTCACACTGGTCACTTCCACCGATTCTTGTTGACACGATTAGTAGGGATGTAACAAGGATAAAAACGTACTTTTAACAATTTACGTTGGGTTTCATATTCTTCAAGAGGTGTGATCATCATAATTTGCTTCCAATGAAATGGAATTAGTAAAAAGTATTTTTCGTGAACCGTGATGAGACCCATATCTTCCACTGAACGTTGTGTGGCAGGTAATGTTTATAAACAGACGTCACCGGAAATATCGGTAGTAACTTGTACGAGACGCACTATTATGGGTTTTTTGTACGAGGCACCTCGGATATGGATTATCAGCCTGGGGTGAAATTATGGCTTGTTTACCTCCGTTCGTTACACATATGGAAAAGCTATCATATTAATGCAAAGTATAATTTTTTATAATAAAACAACTTAAGATATGCGCTGACTTGAATTACACAAATAAGAACTTGAGATTCTATTCTTTTGATCATTGTGTTGTGAGTCCTTCTTCAATTTACGGCTTCCGATTACCTAGTGGTATCTTTAAACTGTTCATGAATGCACAAAAGTCCACATAGGTAAGAGGGTATTTTAGTAACGTCATGCATATTTATAATATATTTATTCAAGTTTGATCCCAAAAAGTCGAGATGTTTTATTTTTGACATTTGATACAGAAACTGTTAATATATACCTTATTATAAGGGCTAATATCTTGATTGGTTGATTGATTTTTTGTGTTTAACGCCACTTTCAACATTATTTCAGCTGTATCATGGTGACCAGTTTTAGTGGTCGAGGAAGCCAGAGTACCCGGAGAGAACCACCGACCATGGTACCAACTGGTAAACTTTATCACTTGCGGCTGCGAGTCGAGTGCATCCTTTTTTGTAATTTACAAAGCCGGGTGCGAATCCATGCTGTATTGGTGATAGGCTTGTATGAGTTGTTAGATCCAGCGACCTAACTGATTGAGCCACCCGGGCCCCTGCTAATGTCTTGATGATATTTTAACAACACAATATTTTTATATTTGAAAAAGTGTTTAATACGTAGAAAATGTATTTTATTTTAAACTGTATACTAAAGTATATAGACTTATTAGCTTCTTTTTCTGGTGACTGGTCAGAAGCAAATGTACAGGATTAAAATTCCACTGAATATTACAAACTATATTAACTTCATAGACTAAAGCAGTAATTATATAAATTTGAATATTAAATGGATGACTTAGAGTAAAGAGAAATGCAACAGCATTGTTCAACAACATCTCTCTATTTCTCGACATAAAACGTTTTTGGAACACTTGGAATAAGGAATGCAACTCTGTTCACAATTTGTCAATCATAACTTGACGATCAAGAGTAATGCCCCTTTAATTGAACAGTATGCTGATAATCATAACATATCAGTCACGGGTATTCATGAAATTGCTGGTATCAATACCGGAGTATGCATTGTATTTCATAACGTGTATAGCATTTCTCCACGTTTCAATTGTTGGTTTCTTTTCTGAATTGCATAAATATTTATTACACTATCAATTAATGTAACATGTTTATTTTTCTATTTTGTGCAGAAAGACAACCAAACAAAAAACAGAAAACAGTAAATTAAAAAAAATTCAAAACCGATTCACCAAAAAAAAAAGGCAGATGAACCAATATTCTTGCTAAGGATAAGCTTTTCCTGTTCTTTATAAGACACTCCTAGCCAAGTCCGATAAAATATGAAAGAAAAAATTGTATTTGGACATTTATTTTTTTGCTAATTCATTTGTATTCAAATTCTAAATGTTCTTAGCTTACTTTTTCTAAAATATATAGATTATATAAACATATGAGACAAAAATGGACCGGCTTATCAATTCTTCTTCAATCCAAGAGAACTCTAAAGTACTAAAATGTATTGTCGTTGGACCGTATGTTATCTAAGGCCATTTTGGAAAAACATGTATTAAAACCTTTTCAGAAAATACATTACTAATGAAAAAACCAAAAACTACATCAGTGATCATTGCGTGGGTCATTTCCAAATTTTATGCTTCTTTTGCAGATCGAGAATCTTAGATAACTACCTTTCCTCTATATATTACGAACGACCAGAAAGATCATTCGAGATTCGAGATTCGAAATTCAGTATCCTAATTATACAAGTTTTGCATTTTAAATTTCGAACTTCTACGAAATCCCAGAATACGAAAGATATATAGATGTATGTAATACTTTATAGGAAGGGAAAGAGAAAAAAAATATCTTTCTTCGAAACTGCACAAACGACCCATTACCAAATAATTGCATAGTTACATTTTTTTTTCTGTTTTATGTCTTTTTTTTACTCAACTGCCCGAAAACCTGTCTTCATCTTGTGTCCATCTAATTTTAGGGACAGGGGCCGCCGTGGTTGTGGCTGTATAGCAGCTGGATTTACAAATACCTGTGCAATCAGCGCCTATCACCACTCCTCGATAAAACATTATGTGATAAAGTTTGTTAGTGACTTGCAACTGGTCGATGGTTTTCTCCGGTACTAATGATTCTCTTCCCTTTTCCAAAGGAATGTATTCTGGACATAGGTCTAGTTTGTAATTAGGAAATATTTAGAATAATATATATTATCCCAAATGAGTGATTGTTTTGATAACGTATTGGATACTTTCGTCCCTTTGGTACAAATAAATATACGATAGGGGAAAAAGGAAGGGGCAATCAAGAATGGACAATCCAGGGACACGGGAAAAAAGGAAGAGGCAATCAAGAATGGACAATACAGGGACACGGGAAAACTGAAGGGGCAATCAAGAATGGACAATCCAGGGACACGGGAAAAAATTGGACACAAGACACATAACGAACACAAACAAAACCAGAATCACAACAGAGAAAACTGCCAGATATCAGCAATACGAGCCCCACCATTTGGTCGATTGGTCTTGTTGCAAGATGGCAATTCTAAGTTGCAGGGATGGTGGAATTTTCCATTCTAATGGTGGTCATCATCTCTGTGACTTAACGTCATCGAAGCGACACAGATGCCAAAATACAGCTCATCTGTACGTTAGGGGTCGCTTCACACTCATATCCTGTTTAGGCCATTTGGCTTATTGCCCCTCAACACTTTTAAATTATTTGCTTCCCCATCTTTCGATTTTGAGTGTACCTGATGAAGTTTATTCCAGAAACACGTTGTGCGCACTAAAGTAGATATCTAAGTTTTTATTACAATCACTGGGTCGATATCTCTGCTGGTGGACTATTAGTCTCAGAGGATATCATCCGCCCAGTAGTCA
The DNA here is from genome assembly GCA_002080005.1 of Gigantidas platifrons. Classification (NCBI taxonomy): domain Eukaryota; kingdom Metazoa; phylum Mollusca; class Bivalvia; order Mytilida; family Modiolidae; genus Gigantidas; species Gigantidas platifrons. The sequence goes on from MJUT01031198.1 coordinate 12,523, forward strand.
GATTTTACCAGGAACACCCTTTGTGTTATACTTATATGAAGGTATTGTTCAACACAATTTATCTGGACATTGAACCAAGACTACACGACATTTTGTACGCCGAAACTTTAAGCAAGAATGAATGAAATATTTTTTTGACACATGTGATATTTTTAAACCAGGAAGTTGTCGGGAATTTTTCTAAAAAAGAGCAGCTGTAAAATATCAGTCCAATTTTATGCAACATAATTGTTTGCCTCGTATATTGTAATAAAATGAAATAAATGTACATTCTTGACTTTTTTCAAATATGTTTTAAGTCTATATATGAATGATAAAACATTTATTGCAACGAAAATTTTCCGCTGAGGCAAAAATGTGAAGTGTATATATTTATATATAAGTTATATATAGGTAAATTGTTTATATGAGCATTGTAATGGAAAACTACCCATATGTATTAAAAAAGAATACTGTAATCCATACCTGGAAATTAGCCTAAAATTAGAGAAAGGGTATTTCTATTTAAAGACAGTCGTAAGTTCCACCCAATCGACTCCAGGGTATATATGAGCAAACAACAACAAAAAATATATTCAAATTGATAAATATCGACGTGAAACAACGGACTTTAATTTTGTGCTAAGTTGTAAGTATTATATATAATTCACTGCTATGTTTAACATTATCTAAGTTATTAAATAAAAATAATAAACTACACCTTATTGAAGCTGTCTCTCTATATCTTGTCTGTTTTCATCACATATTTTGTAGAAAATACCATCTTACGGTTTGTGATCAAGGCTCGTTCCTAAAATTTCAAGATTAACTAATTCGATTTGGACGAAAAACCGTAATCCGCTATTCACAATGGTGGAAAAAATACATACTATGAAAATATGTTTATACGTTGGCACCAACTGTCGTGGTTTCTGTAAAATGTCTTGTTCTATGTATTATTTAATCCGTGGGTTTAAACACTGAAACTAGCAATGAATGCACAAGTTCTATTTTGTTGAATTTAAATTTTCGTGGCTTCAGTTAACAACGAAAACCTCGAAAATTAGTACCCCGTGAATAACGATACTTTCACACTTACAAGTTTTTACATTTTGTAAAATGATTTAAATTTTGAGATATAAGGGATATATTATTCCACTTGTATATCATACAATTATTGACTTTGAATGAGGTCTACTCATGACTATGCGGACCTGATCAATGATTGATTGACCGAGGCCAACGTCCATGAGTAGACTGAAATTAAATATAGATTCTCCTTCAGTAGCCCGTGGGCTACGATATTTCTCCACTCAAGAGAGTTAAATTACAAATTTTAACCACGAGCCGATAGGGGGTGGTTAAAATTTTTAATTTAACTCTCGAGTTAAAAGACGAAAGGGAGGTGGGACTACATACAAAATTGCCTTCATTATACAGAACTGACAACACAAGTATTTTTTATTAAAGCACAACTTACAATCATAATTAGCCCTATACAGTAGCATAATAATTTTAAAAAAATCTAACAACTTGTAAACGAAAGGAAACAAAACATCATACTATAACAATACATATTATTGTTTGTACATCATTAACTGTTCAATCAGAAATCCTCAACAGAATGCATTGATTCTATATACCTATGTATTCTAATGGTTTATTGAGAAATAAATATATATATGTATGTCGTTCCTAATTATTTAACGAGTTCACAGGTTATAAGTAAAGTATATCGGATGTAAACATACAAACAAAAAAATGGGTCAAAAACGAAAGTATATCGGAAATTAGAAACAATATTCATGAAGTAACTCTCAAAATCCGTATTGAATTTATTGATCGATTTTAATTGTATTGTACTAAAACGACTAACACAATTTCTATGCATGCTACTAATATTAACGAGGCTAGGATAAGGTACTGTTATTTTATGTTTCTCTCACTAACAAATGTAAAGATTTCGAATAAAAATTTTAATTGAAAAAAAAAAGTTATAATAAAGATCTCTGGATATCGACAGCTGGGAAAAAATAACAATATAGATATCTATTTTAGTGCGCACGCCAAATAATGTAAATAATCTTTGGGAGGTAGTAAGCCAAATGACCTAATTAAGATAGACTAGTTGATTGAGTTATTTAAAATTTCTGACACAGTTTTATTTTTAGCAATATAGAGAAAATAACAATAAATACTGACAGGTAATAATTTAACCAAATTTATGGTACTTATATAAGTACATGTAGATTTAATGAAGAAATCGAAACAAGAATATTATAAGACTTTAGGATGTCATAAGGTAATTATTATTATAAGTTATTAAGGTAAGACAATTAAAACTAGCTTAACGCCGCCACCGTTCATTGAAGTGTCTGTACCGAGATAGGAGAGAGTGCTGTCCTGTATATATGCTGTTTGTGGCAGGGGATTTTTTTTTACTTTGTACAGTTTGACTGTGTGATATTTTATGTTTTTCGTTTTATTCATGTGGTTTAATGGAGTTACAGGTAATTCATTGGTACTATTTAAAATTTGTATAAAGATATATAAAAAATAGCAGAAAATGAATTTGATACCATTATAGTCAATCAAATATTGCTGGCGGGATGTAAATGCATTTTGGGTAATGTCACGTGCAATGTGCGTAAGAAAACCTCACATCCTATCCTTGTCTGTAGGAATATAAATTATCTACAGTGTGTCATTTCCATTTCTACCTTCTTACCTAAAAGTTTTTCTGTAAAAAAAGCGTGAAGGTATATAAAGGGTAGTCAGTAGTTATAAATACAAGGACAGACAATACAATATTAATATTTGAATTTGAATTTGAATTTTTGGTGTTTAACGCCAATTTCAGCTATATCGTGGCGCCCAGTTTTAGTGGTGGAGGAAGCCGGAGTACCTAGAGAGAACCACCGACCCTGGGCAAGCAACTGGTAAACTTTATCACTTGCGACTGCGAGTCGAATGCACCCTTTTTTGTAATTTACAAAGGTGGGCGCGAACCCACGCCGTATTGGTAATAGGCTTGTATGAGTTGTTAGATCCAACGACCTAACTCATTGAGCCACCCGGGCCCTACAACGATCTAACTCATTAAGTCTTCCGGGCCCTACAACGACCTAACTCATTGAGCCATCCGGGCCCCTAAATAGTCATAGAACAAACAAAATATTACACAGAAAACTAGACACTGAGCAACAGGAACCCCAACTAAAATCGTTGATAAACTTGTTCTCGGCCCTGAATATAGATGAAATACTGCGCCTGAAAGTTTCTTAAAACAACAATTAACCATTGTTTGTTTCCTGTAAGTAGGATAATTTTCGTATTTTCGAAATAATCATCATACTAATGATCAATCCGTCATGCGCAGTAAATTTTATATCTATGATTTTATTAATACACATGCTTAAATATCAAATGACAAAATCGCATTCTCCCGGCCATGACTGAGATTTATACGTATGTTTATTCATCCATGAAATTTTAAATATACTAACCACAAAATAATATGGATTAGGCACAGCCTAGGCGAGCATCGCATCTACGTCCTGTCGGGGAAGTGTTATAAGTCCGTTGTTGTTCGTTGTTGTACTTTGCGATAATCAGATACTTAGTATATCAGTTTCTGAAACTACGATTGTCCATTTTTTAAATAAATTAATCGTTTTATGTAAAGAAGCTGTTTGCGATTGGGATATTTTAGGTAAATATATTAAGAGACATGAAAATTCTGCTGATCATTTACATTGTAAAAATAAATCTGACAATTTTATAGCTATGCAGAAGGAAAGAAACACGACGTTGTTTCAATGTTGAGCAGTGCCTTTGCTGGAGAAATTGAGAGAAATCGTGAAATTTTGAACAGCATTCTAAATGTTATTGTTTTGTGTCTGTTGTTAAATCCTGTCAACTTCCGTTAACAAGAAATATGATGGATACAGTGAAGGAAATTTCATATGCTTTTTCATATTCTGCTAAAAGAACTGGTAGATTCAAAACTTTTCTCGAAGGTGCAGACGATGACATGACGGAAGCTTTAGAAGGTCGACGAAAACCATTTTCCGCTGAGACAAAAATGTGAATATATATAGGTTAATTGTTTACATGAACATTGTAATCCCCGTGTCCATTTCTGTTTCTCTGTAACTGTATACGTATATAATAGTTTTGTAATTCTCTATACCTATGTATTGCAATGGTTTATAGAGAAATAAAGATATATAATTAAAAATTAAAAATACCCCTATGTATAAAAAAGCTAACTGTAATGCATAACTGGAAATTAGTCTAAAATTAGAAAAAGGTTTTTCCATTGAAGGTCAATCGTACGTTCTAACCAATCGACTCCAGGGTATATATGAGCAAACAACAAAAATATTCAAATTGATAAATATTGAGGTGAAACAACGGACCTTAATTTCGTGCTAAGCTGTAAGTATCATATATCATTCACTGCTATGTTTAACATTATTTAAGTTATTAGATAAAAATAATAAACTACACCTTATTAAATGTCTCTCTCTCTCTCTCTCTCTCAAAAAAAAANCCAGAAATGGTACTAATGATACCTAACAAATAAATTGATTGAAATTAATTTTCTCACGGGTCAAAAACAATTCCATTATCCATATCTAAATATTTTTATTTAGCCTTCTTTAGATACTTCTTTGTTTTCATCACATGTTTTGTAGAAAATACCATTGGTAGGAATGACCAACTTAGAGGTATCTGACAACAAATTTGAAACAGATAAAAGATATTCAACATCTATTGATCTAATTTCTATTTATTAAAAGCACACTTATTGTTACTTTTTAATTATATATTTTGTTAGCTATCATATATAACTGGTTGAGACGCCGCTGAAAAATTAATTTAATTAATTTAAACAATATTTATTCGAAACAAATAATTATAGATTATTATATGGCATTTTTCATATTACATGTCATATCAACCTACTTCGGCGTAAAAAATGTTGTATAGTCTTGTCTTAATACCCAGATACATTGTGTTGAACAATACCTTCATATAAGTATAACACAAAGGGTGTTCCTGGTAAAAATATATTGGTGGAAAAGGTCTGGTATTTCGTCTTGTTTATATATATATTTTATGTATTGAACAATAAAAACATAATTTTATGTATTTTTACTCAATAATTTCAAAATAATTTTCTATGATAAACATTTTGAGAATACACAAATTAAACACAACTCAATTCATTTTTTTTTCGAAACAAAATGCAATGATAGTTTTTGCTGACAGATTATTTAAGTCTGTGTAAAGTGTGTTTAAATCATGGCCATTAGAAAAACATGCCTCAAAAAGTTATTTCAAAATTACTAGTTTATATTAATTTCAGATTATACTCAGTTTTCCTACTTGTGTTTTCATTTGATTTATGAAGCCAACAGTGTCATCATTCATTGCATAACGAGCATTTTCCATGTTTTCCCCGTTATCCATTTTGACAGCAACAGACGCGACGGAAGTAAACAACGAAACATTAATAACGAAAACTAATCGAAAAAAAAAGATAAAAACGTAAATTCCTTGGAAAAAAAAAGAAAAAAAAAGATTTTATAATTACAAGTGAAAACCTAAATACTTCATCTCATTCAAAATTTCCGGTCGCCATTTTGAAAAATCCATATCTCACCCCCATGTAATACGGCACACATTATTATACCCCCATGTAATACGGATCAGGTTATTACACCCCCTGGAGATATGACTTGTTGCATTTCGAATTTATGACATATGCAAAATTAAACATATCTTGAGTAAGTATATGATAATGTATATTATTATACCTAGGCCTCATATTCCCAATTTGCGATAGCTAGAGTGATCGTTCTTGAATCGAGTTATCTTTTCCTGACATAGGGTATTTACATTTCCGGTTACATAACCTAGGAACGTCACATACTGCCCGTTTAAAAACCTGTATTCTTATTAAAATAAAATCCGATTTGTTGGAATTATTTTATTTAACTTTTTACATTGTATATCGGTAGATTCTATGAGATGTGTATTTTTATTTCATATCCTGAATGACCGTAGTAATTAATAAATCCCGTTTATATTCAGAGATGTAGCATTTTCTCGAAAAATCAACTTTGCTGTTAAAATTATGGATGTTGATAGCGATGTATGCAAAAATTCATTCCGATTTCCGCAGTCGAATCATTTGTTTTATTTCCTTTTACAGGGGATTATCTTTATCTTGAAATGTTCAAGATATTTTGTCTGCTCGGAGTCTATTAAAAAGATGTCTATTTTTGCATGATATTTATTATTATTTTTTTTTTTTAAAGAGATCTATGCAGATTCCCATAAAAATTCCGACAGGTTCCATTCAGGATAAAGAAATTGAATATTTTACGTTTAGCTATATTCATACATGGTTCATGACTATTCATTATTTGGTTCCACAGCGGATTTTGTAATAATAAAGGAACATTTGGGGTTTTTACCGGATTTGGCCATCTCCAAATGTAAGAGACGTCGGTTAGAAATGTGATTGTAGAGTTAGACAGTCGACATCCGCTCCTTCCAAAAGCTGGATGCGAAAATGAAGATCTGACTCTGATTTTAAGGGGGGAGGTGTGTGCTTTCAATGCTGGTGTAAAGGAGAAAAACACGAAAACAAACAAAAATAGAATGGTTAAAAATCAAAAACTTGCAACATGCATATGTTTTCCCTTTGGTAACATATAAAGACTTTCCCTTTTATGGAAAATATGCTTTAATATGATTTTATGAAATTTATGGCATCGTCTGCTTTATTATAGAGTTGCATCAATTTACATCAAGTACACCTTATATACCACAAAACAGAAAACAAAACGTATATACATTTGATCATTGTATCATAGCCGTAATCTTATAGTCGCTGTTTCTCGATTCCTGCAGATTATACACTGAGAGTGCGTATCCTATCGGAACAGTTTTGTCTTGTTTTTTGTTTGTTTTTCTTTTTGTTTTTTTTAGCAACATGATGTGTTTCGTTATTAATTGCCGTTAAAGTGATGAAAAAGGAGGCTATATTTATATTGTTTTTGGGGGGGTGGGGTATGCATATAAGAATTGTGAGTGTACAGTAGATTTCTATTGATTTTCCGAAAGCCGTACAACGAATAATTCCTAACATATGAAATCATAATACGAGTTTACATGCAAGCTGTTATTTTCATATATTTCTTTATCAATATTAACTATTCTGTCGGGGTTTTTTTTTATTTTTTTTTCCGAACATCACCTAAACCGTCATAATCACTAAGAATAAAGCAATTTAGCACATGTCGTTTTTATAGGAAGCAAACCACCAGAGCTTCTTTTATATTTTTCTGTGCTTGGTAGTTATTTTCTTAAATCTGTAGTTGAGAAATTAAATCGTCTGCTATGCTTACTAATTCGCATTTTACGCCATCACTACTGTAAATAATACGATTACTTGACTAAATGCGGGAGCGCAGTAGTCATGATCGCATTGGCGCTGCCTTGTGATGGAATGGATAGTTCTAGAAGGTGGTTTGAATCCCATCAGTCCTCTTGTTTGTTTGTCTACATTGTTAAGATTAACGTCAGAACGGCATTTTTGGCTGGAAGAGTAAGAGACTGTAAATGCATTTATTGCAAAATAACCTACTTGTCGTCAGTACTTAGACGGTATCCGAAATCCTGGGTAGCGGTCGAGAAGTGCATATGTGTAAAAATACGTCTTTAATATGATAGATAAGTTTCAATGAACAGAGGTGCGATCTCCAAATACAACATTGTTTTTTAAACGATATACCTATTGTTTGTTCTTGATCATTAAAGAGAGAAAAAAGCCGCATTCGCGATCGTTTTATTTCCTATTCAAAATATTCCAGACGAGGAACATTATTTATTCAGAAAACAAGTGGGATCTTCTCTGGCGGAAACCGAGAATTGGGATTTGTTTGTTGACTGTACAAGTCGAGATGATCGACAAATGTTTGATACAGGTGTTCACCTATCTGATAAGCGCACATTGCTAATGAAGACGCACAGACCGTTTCAAACACAGTACAAAATATTCCATCGAATCCGCATCTGCTTTTACAAATGGTGAAGAAACAACAGATTCTATTATTTCTAATATGCTTTCAAATTTATCATGCCTTGTCTTCGGCCGCTCGAGTGTAATGAAAAAATCAAATGCGCTTTTTAATGAAAGGAGAGAAAATCTTTTTAAAAGAAAATATTCCTGCTTTCAGTGTACACTGAGGAAAATCGCACAGTATTTCCGTTTTGCAGAAAATCTGGTGACAATCATCCAAAACATTTCAGAAAGTTAATTATGTAACTTTTTCAGTAGTATCAAAATACAGATTTTTATTTATTTGTACAAAAATGTTACAATTCCAGAGAAAAATATGTTTTAAAGTAAATAGCTTATAGAAGTTAATAAAAAAATGGAGTGTCGTGTATATAATATTCTTTATAAAAGTTAAAGCCTCTAATGAACTGTCTATAGCAGCTCATTTTTTCATTGTCATCTGACCGGCTTTTTAAAAGATACGTCTCTACATCTTTGTCGGAGCGCAAGCTCATTCTTGTTACCACGGATTTTTTTCATTACATTTCCGTAGAAACTGTACAAGTTCAGTCTTTTTTAAAGTTAGGAAGTCGTGAAGTGTTGCCTTGGAATCTACGTCAATTAATTTAATATTTTTCGCACTTATTTATTATTTATTCAATCAATTGATTAAAAACCGCCAGGAAAACTTTTGCAACCGGAAATGCCATATACCCTCTGCCAAGGACGATAATTCAAATTACGAACGATAACTCAAATTTCGGTAAAGAGGGAATATTAACATAAAATATTGGGTGAATAAATTTTCATATTTGCTTCACCAGCATGCAAGAAATGTATAATATACAATGATTAGAGAATGTCTATTCGGAAACTGAAAGCTTATGTGTCTTCAAAATTACAGTGCTGCAATAAAAAAGGTGAATCATTCACAAGGTCATGGGACGGGATATATGCTGTTTAAAGTTTGATATTGTTCTTAGCTTATTTTTTGTGGAGGCACATGCTTTCCATATCAGATGATGTTCGTGTCAATTAACAGTAACACGACGTCCAGATGTCACTAGTAGAGCAGGTTTTTGTGGGATTCGTGTTGCTCAATATTTAGTTTTTTGCTTAATGTTTTGTAGATCATTGTTTGTACTTTTGTCCTTTTTCTTTTGGTCATTGTGTTGCCTGTCCTCCTTCGATTGACGGATTATGATTACCCCTTTATTATCTTCAAACTCTTCTTGCATATGCTAACATCAATACCTTTCAATTCAGCTCTCATAGATAAATGTAAGGAATAAAAGCTATGAAGTCACACTATTTGTATGTCATCTTACTCTGCATTGTCCAAAATAACAATGATACAAATACACGATATATTTTTTTCCATTATTATCCTAAATTATATGTTACGGTTTGTGATCAAGGCTCGTTCCTAAAATTTCAAAATTAACTACGGTAATTCGATTTGGACGAAAAACCGTATTCCGCTATTCATAATGGTGGACAAAATATATACTGTGAAAATATTTTTACTCTTTGGCACAAATTATCGTGGTTTCTGCAAAATGCCTTGTTCTATGGATTCTTAAATTCGTGGGCTTAAACACTGAAAATAGCAATGAATGCACAAGTTCTATTTTGTTGGATTTAAATTTTCGTGGCTTCAGTTAACAACGAAAACGTAAAAAAAATAGTACACCGCGAATAACGATACTTTCACACTTACCAGTATTTACATTTTGTAATTTTGATTGATTGATTGATTTTAGGTGCTTAACGCCACTTTCAACAATATTTCAGCTATATCATGACGACCAGTTTTAATGGTGGAGGAAGCCGGAGTACCCGGAGATAACCACCGACCATGGGCAAGCAACTGGTAAACTTTATCACTTGCGGCTGCGAGTCGAGTGCACCCTTTTTTGTAATTTACAAAGCCGGGCGCGAACCCACGGCGTATTGGTGATAGGCTTGTATGAGTTGTTAGATCCAGTGACCTAACTCATTGAGCCACCCGGACCCTTGTAATTTTGAGGTATATGGGATATATTATTCAACTTGTTGTATATCTATTGATATTTCTGAATAATATTTACCATAGATTAGAAACATATTTCTGTCATTTTTTGATATTCAAAATATATGTACAGAGGATATATTAAATGTATATTGAAGTTTTAGATGGATATAAAGACAAAACAATATAGTTGTCTATACCGCAAATTAACATATATATGCTTAAATATTTATTTTGTTCTAACATTTCATAGCAGTAAACCTACAAAGGAACTAATTTATTAATGTTAGGATTAGGGTTATGATATTTAACACCACTTTCAACAATATTTCAGTTATATCGTGGCGGTCAGTTTTATTGGTATAGGAAACCGGAGTACCCGGAGAAAACAACCATCCTGCCCAAAGTCACTGACAAACTTTATCACATAATGTTGAATCGAGTACACCTCGCCTGAGTAGGATTCGAAAGCACAAAGTTAGTGATGGTAGGCACTGATTGCATAGTGAGTTGTAAATCCAACTGCCATATGATCTCGACCACAACGGTCCCCCTTTATTAATGTTAAGAATTGATCCACTCAAAAGATATTGTAAAGAAATGTTTTTTTAAATTATTATAGGTGATATATGGAAATATTGTGGAACCAAAGAAGTTCGGGAAGCCTTGCATTGGATCGTGTGTAGACTTCGTCATCATCATCGGTGTACTAATTGGAGGTTTATACATGCTAAGCAAACTTATGAACCACAACCAATGTTATCGTGATAAGCCAGAAATCTCGTACAGTGATCGACCGACACTTACGTTCAAACCATTTATAGAAAATAACTCGAAGGTTTGCTTAAAATGGAATACAACAAGCGTAAATGGGTCATCATTTGTGTATTATAATCCTTCAACAAATTATTTCACTGTCACAGAAAGCAACATTTTAAACATTAGACTTACATTCCACACTGATACAAAAAATTTGCAGGAAGAACAGTTAAACGTAGCTTGCATTGTGTATAGCAATGAGAAACAAAAATGCACAGCTGCATCCTTTCGCATGGGACGACCAATAGGAAGTCTTCACATTAAAGATAAAATATTTGCTCTCCCAGGATTTAGTTTCCGGGTGGAGGTTTTAGATCCATCAATAATAAAGAAAAATAAATATGGAAACAGTTTGATTATTAGAAAATCATTTAACAGTCGTTCTGAATTAGACTCCAATCCAACAGTAACACGAAGAGAAATCACATCATGTAAAAATGATTAGACAGTAAAACTTCTTTTATTACTTAATACAAATGTAGATAACTGTAAATATGTTCTATGTTTTGTAAATATAAAGTTTAATGAACTGGTTCTGTGTTTAATTTACTGCCGAGTCATTGAAATTATTTGATATTAAGAAGAGTTTGGAGATATCAAAGGTGTAATCAGAATACGTAAATCGAAGGACAGACAATACAATGATCAAAAGAAAAAGGATAAAAGGACAAACAACGATCTACAAAACATTACTAATAAAACTAAAGATCGAGTAACACGAACCCCACTAAAACATGGGGTGGACTCAGGTGCTCGTGGGTTGACGGAAATGAGACTTTCGAAGACTTTCTGAATGTCATGAATTGTTTATGTATCCAAGAAACCCATGAGTATTGACATCCAGCGAATACAAGCATCTAGTAATTCATTGTCTGGTCACCAGTTTGCGACGGTTAATGTAAATACAATATGGATCTCTGGTTTTCCAGTGGGGTTGAGCCAATAGTAACATTATCAATGATATGGTAAATCAATAAAAACAAATTAAATGATTAAAGTTTGTTTTAAGACAAGAGAAAAACAAATGGAAAGTTCTTCAACCTGAAATATTAGTACTACTACTTCTACCAAACATTTTAAGCTTAAATTTAAACTTCTGACCTATGAACGAAACGGACAACAGCTATTGCGAAATTTTATTTCGATCGTAATCCAAACCGTCGTGTATTTTCGTTGCTTTTTGTGTTCAGCTAGTCTCTCAACATCATTACTTATCAATGTCCCAATTTCGAAACTACTGCGGAATGGCACTAATATTTATATTTCAGCATTCAACGGTCTTGTTGATGGCCTAGTTAATTCTTGTTTTATTATACTTCGTCAAAACGTATTTCCTGTTTCTTTCTCGTACGATCGCGTACAGTCGGCATACATTTTTGTCGAGGTGGTTTTTATTCAAATACGAATGTAAAAGAGAATGGATGGACTTTTTACTTTAAAACTCGATAATTAATGCTAATTTATGTTTTTAATGTATTCCTTGTAAAACATCACCCGTCCATAGAACCATGTCTGTGTCACTTTATGCAATTTCAGCTGGGAATATTCTAGAAATTGGAAAATTTGTATAATTTCAATATTTGATTTATTTCTCGGCAATAGCTATAAAATATCTGACAGAATGTAAAATACTTCTAATAAATATTGCAACTATTATGTGAGGAGTCTGCATAGTTAAAAACTGCAGGAAAATGAATGGTAAATGTAACACACCACACTAATTGCACATATACAAATTAACCATTATATACCAATCTGGTCAACGTTCTTGGCGAGATGTACTCGATACAGAATTATGTGATAAAGTTTGTCGGTTTCTCCGGTTTCCTCTACCAATAAAACTGACCGCCACGATATAACTGAAATTTTGTTGAAAATGGCGTTAAATGCCATAAACCAACCAACCAACCAACCAACCAACCAACCAACCAATTGGTCAATAATACTAATAATATTTCATACTATAAACCTGAAATGAAGAGGCAAAACAACAGAAGAAGACCCAAATCTTGGAACACCGAGACTGTAATCAGGTGGTCCGGATAATCCTTCTCTTGTGCTATTTGTGCAACTTACCTTGCATTGCCCGAGACAACACGAATGTTCTATTAATAGAAATGATAGGTTAATAGTGTACACTGAACTATACAGATAAAACATTGTTGTAAACAAGCTCGCCATACAAACACACCACGTACGAACAGACATGATTTTACAAACAAACTGTACCATACATAAATTACTGGGAGAAACTATGAAGACGATTATGAATTATTCATTTCAGAATCCCCCAATCTGATTGAAATGAAATATTATGTATGTTATTATTTGATGGTTATTTACAAAACCCCGTGTTCTTGTGCGACCAGAAATATTTGTAAATGAGGCTACTTTTTTCTATTATGGCACATGGTGGGAATGAGGCTACATGTTGAACTATTTGACAAAATTTGAGTATAAAAACCAGTATTAAAGCAAATATTAACTAAACTTTATTTTTGATACAACAACCCCTTCAAAAAAGTATCATCAAATTACCGTAACGATATGCAAAGTATTGGAGATATCCTAGTTATAACCACAGGCACTTGTTTCTGGTAAAAAAAACCATATTCCTTGATACTAATAATACCACAAGGTACGTAACCGTTCATTATATACCTTGTGGTAATATTAGTATCTAGGTATATTTTCTTTTAACAGAAACAAGTGCCTGTGGTTATCTTGTAGGAGGAGATGCTATCAAATTTCTTAACTATGAGTGTACTCTATATATATCTACGTTTTTATGCTACATGTGACTGTATCATGTACATCTTATAGGATGTTATTGTCAATGAGACGCATATATTAAATTATATGACTTGTTGTTTAAGCGATTTCTTGGAAGTATTATAATCTTTCGTTATAAAAAAAACTAGATGAACACATAGGCTTTAGTTTTGTATACAAAAACTGACACTTGATCGTTTTTCTTCGAATTTTTACATTTTCTGCTGAAATGTGAGACTTTGTACATAACTCTCATTTTCCTCTTCCTGTGGTGTTACTGTCAATGGTGTTACGATAAAGATTGTGTAACACCACAGACATTTAGCATTAAAATTGTGAATAAGCACATTATTCCATAAACAGTATTATTCAGAACAAAATATTGTTCTTTAACCTATGCAGAGAAATTGTTCAAACATCGTCATTTACTTATAAGATATAGTTTAACAAGCTGATGTGAGTATACTGTTTAGACCTTGAATGAAATGTTTACATTCATGAAGATGTCCCTGGTGTTACTTTTGTCATCTGTGGTGTTACCTCTTGTCAATGGTGTTACCTCATTTAAATTGTTTCATAAAAAGGATAAATGACATAATTGAAGTAAATTATATTATAGTTGAATAAAGTTAGCTTTGATAACTATCTATAAGTCATCTTTTTTTTTATATAAACTGAAACAAACTACAATTATGAAAACTTGTTTGCTTCATAATGCAGCTTAAATGGGACTCAACCACTACATATCCAAATATTGTGAAAAAAAAACTGGTGCTCCAAAGAAAATATCCTAAAATATGCATAATTTCCCTGTATATTATGTATGTAACCACATTTTACATACAAATTATTTTTCATTTTCCTAAAAAGAATAATTTTATGCTGGTAACACCACGGACTGAAAGGTATCAGGGGGTGCTACATATCTGGAGACATTGTTTTTCACGGTGGTTTTTCCGACTGCATATTATGTGAATATGTAATTATAATGTAGGAACAACTAATAGGCTAAAGAAAAACGGGAACGAAAATATTTGATGTCACCAAAATATTAGCAGGAAAAAGTGCGTGTATTTTGATAATGACCCATCTATGATATCGATATATTATCGAACTTCAATTGGTACCCTTATCAATAATGACATTAAATGAATGGATCAAAATTCCAAAATAGCCACCATCACAAACAATTTGACATGGAAATCAAAGGAAAAATGTTACTATAGCAACAAAACATTTTGCAATAAACATAAAATCTAGTAGCACAATTTGTATATATAGTCATATTTATAATGTTTTCAGCAATTTATTGATAAAATATTTTCAATTATCCAATTAACTATTATTTTATTATCAATTTATTATTTCAATATCCGCCCTATTGGGCCTTTTTACCGGAAGTTACGTCACCAAACGTCACCCGTAGGGCTTCCATTGGAAGGGAACAGGCATGCGCAATCGGAAGTTGCGGAATATCCAATCAAACGTCTACTCGAAGGGGTTCC
>MJUT01031212.1:24072-36510 GCA_002080005.1 Gigantidas platifrons
TGCAAATAAATCATAACTTATTTATAATAAATTAGAAATAACATTTAGGGGGGAAAACCCACTATATAGCCATTTTTCGGGGGGGGAAATTCTACTATATAGCCACTTGTCCCCCCTGATAAGGAAGGCGGAAAATGGCTATATAGTCATTTTTCCGGGGGGAAAGATGGCTAGGGGAAAAATGGCTCTAGAACACCGGCAGTCAGCGGCATCTTTATAGAACTTGTGTGGTTTTTTCTTGGTATGTATAACTTGAATATCACAAATAATATAAATCGTGATTTAATAATATAAAAAGATTCTTGTAAACGCAAACATAAAGTTTGTTATATATTATATCATTCCTGTGCGGTCATAGAAAATAACTTCCGAATGCCACAGTCAATATTCCGCGTATACCCCCCTTTTTTCTGTACGTACATGTAGCGCCCCTTGAATATTACAACTACAAAAACAAGATGGCGCATCCTTCGACGAAAAAATAGCGATCCAGTTGTTTATTTAAAAGATGGAATATGATTGTTAAATGATATCATAATTCATACTATTTATATGAATGGTAATTAAGGCACCAATCATTTGTGCCGCGCGGATCGATATCTTTTCATTTTACTTTTGAATGTGGTTTAGAGATTTTGAGGTCATTGTTTTATCTCGTTTGAAACTGGGCGCCAATATCGAAAAACAAAGATCACTGGCGTCAATGTGATGTCCGTAATTGCAGTTACGGACATCCCAAGATGGAGGATGCGGATTCAGGTAAGAATTAATATTATCGTTTTTGTGAAAATAATGGATTATTCATCGGTATTTCATGTTTTAAAGTGACGTATCATAAAATATGAAACTAAAATACAATGAAGCTCTGCTCTGTATCATAAAATATGAAACTAAAATGCAATGAAGCTCTTTCATAGTTTAATCGCTAAATGAAGAAATCAGCCGTTGAAAAAAAAACCGGGGTGATGTGGGTAACTGTAAAAAAGGATTACGGACATCAGCAATAAATACAGTATAACTAATCGTAGATTTTGAATATCAAAATAAGACCACGAGTGACCGAAGTACGCATAAGGATTAAACGAGTGGGCGGAACTTGTTCCGTCCACGAGTTTAATCGTTAATGCGTATTCGGTCACGAGTGGTCTTATTTTGATATTCAAAATGTATGATTTAGTTATACTGTTTATTATATAGACTTTCAAAATTTCTTATATATTATTTTTTTTATTTGTATATTTGATTACATGCGTGTGAATCTACGAGCAATGATACTACAGGGTTCAGTTGGAAGGATCTGCCATCTTGAAAATGTGAAATCCTATTTTTCATATTTACAATTCAATGTACAAAAATAATTAAAATGCTTACCTTGAAAGCTTATTGTAGTTAAATTAAATCACAACTGATGCGTATACGAAGCCAAATAGTGTCTAATAATTACGTTTCAAACTGCAAGTCTTCATATGACGTCAATGACGTCAACTTGGTTATGTGCCAAAGTCATCAATAACATTTCGCGAAATTTTTTCACCTTACAATCGTATGTGTATTCACCGTTGCACAACAAGGGACGTAACCACCACACTTATAGCTTTGTAAAAGTAGATCCGGCGGGAAAAACTGATATTTCACATGTGAAATATCGGAATTTATTTCACGGATAAATCCCCATAATTCACACCTATCTGTATAATAAATTATCTTCCTCAGTTAACCACATTCAAGAATAAAATAAAAAGATATCGATCCGCGCGACACAAAATGATTGGTGCCTTAATTAACTTACGTGCGATCGGCACGTCCGAACACCATATGTCAACCGACGTTGCGCGGACGTCGAAATATGTCGGGACCAAAAACCAATGTTATCTCGACGTCATTTTTATGACGTCTGATCGATGTGTGCTAACCGACGTTGTACGGACGTTGGTTTCAGGTCGCCGACATCGCGACCTACATACAACCAATACTAGACGTCGGGTGCCTACTGGGGAGCTATCGTATGCACAAAACAAGAACAGAGCCGGAAATGTAGGTCTTTTATGAATTGATACATGTCCTAGTTGAAATGATATAATGTGAATAAGGTGCATTACATGTAACCGAAGCGAGCAGGTGTACGATTTTAAACATTTCAGAGTTTCTTGCCTTGTGGATACATTAGTATCCTCTCGTCCGTTGAAATCGGTCAACACCTGAAATCGGTCACCATTTTGGAATGCGCTGTCACGTGAGTTCAGATGTCGATGACGTCATTTACCCTGCAAATTGCGTCCAGAAATAGATAATGAATTTACTTTCACTTTGATCAAGACAACAATGAGATTTAAACAGATAAGAAAAGATGTCTATGGGTTTTGGTGCCAAAATTGTGCCATTTTACTATTACCATTTTGACATAATAATCAAATTCAAATATTTCCAGAAAAACACAGTCCGTAGTGGATAATTTGCATATCCTGTGTTTGTTTACATTCCACTGCGCATCTTGACCTATATTTACAACTCCATTAGGCAATGGAAATGACATTGTTTTCGTTTTGAAATTAAGTAATTCCTTAGACAATTTTCAGATTTTTAGCGGGAATTTGTGCAGGGGCGGATCGATCCAATTGGAAAAAAAAAAATTTGCGTAAAATCGTGATTTTTCACACGAAATACCCCAAAAAATTTCGAGACTCGCTCCGCTCGGCGCCATTATTTTAATAGCGCCCCACCTAACTTGAAATCATGGATCCGCCCCTGTTGTGGTTAATAAATATAGGATTTACATGGAATTGGACATGGATAAAATTGTACGTGAAAACAGAGATATTGTCTGCTGAAAACAAGTGACAGCAAATACAATTTAATGAAAAAATGGCGAAATATAGAAAAAGCAAATTTAAAAATATTGTAAAATACAATCTTCTAGGCCTATTTGTGTTCCACGCGACTATTTGATGGTTGACCGATTTCAGGTAACGTAACTTGGGCACCATCACAAAACATATGCAAACAAAAAAGATCAGCGAGCCGACATTTCTTCATCAAATTAAACGATGTTTTGGTATTTTATTTGGTTTAAGTGCCCAAGTAAACATGGCATTTATCTTTGGAATAAATACCGATTTGAATGAGAATTATAAAGAAATGTCTTAATTGACCGATTAACGGTCACATGTGGATATATATACATGTATATAGGGTCGAAACATGTAAGTTGAAGTTAACATAAGATTGTATGAATATTGACACGAACAAGTGAAAATAAGGAAAAAGAGATGAAATAATAAAGAAATAAAGAAATTTTATTGAAAATAAATATGTAAACAGAAAGTTAAAAAAGGGGGGGGGTAATTCCGTGCCACGAGCGCGCCTGTGGACAGTGTCGTATTATTGCGACAACTGTTGCAATTTGTCTTTATTTAGAGTTTTTATATGGAATAAATTGTTTACAGATTATCTTGGTTGATTAAATTATTGTTTCATTGATTGGTTTAAAGTGTTTAATGCCACTTACAACAATATTTCCGTTATATCGTCGTGGTCTGTTTTATTGGCGGAGGAAACCGGAGTATGAGGAGAAAACCGCCAACCTCTCGTAAATCACTGACAAACTTTATCACAAAATGTAAAATTATTGTTTATAAAAAAAAATGAGTTGTTGCATACGTTTTGTTGATGTTTAACACCAGATCAATGAAAACATTTATAAATCCGTAATATGCTGGATATTTCTTGTCCTACATTTTTACATATAAGCTGATGGCATTTTTAAAAACAGTTGAATAAAACAATACCATGTTTTATTACATAATGGTTTTATTTAAACAATTTTATTGGCTATCATGCTGTCACCTGACATGCCGTAAAATTTGATATTGTTTGATTAAAACTCGTATTGACTCGCTTTCACTTTCACTTTCCATTACATTATGTATGACGTCATAATGAAGTGATTAATTTCATATTGACTTGGTTTCACTTTCTCTTTTCATTTTAATGTAATAAAACAATTACAGTCTTTTGTATCGGTCACTACGAGTTTTTATGGACCTTAAAAACGATATTCACCTCAGCCTAAGGCTTCGGTGAATATCGTTTTTAAGGTCCATAAAAAATCGTAGTGACCTCAACAAAAGACTATAATTGTATATTATCGTCATCGTACAGATCGG
This sequence comes from Gigantidas platifrons, assembly GCA_002080005.1. NCBI lineage: Eukaryota > Metazoa > Mollusca > Bivalvia > Mytilida > Modiolidae > Gigantidas > Gigantidas platifrons. Next base: position 28,236 of record MJUT01031212.1, read on the forward strand.
ATCATACCTGCTTATTTAAAGGTTTTTTTTTAATTGTTTATTCACATTATATATAACAAATGATAACTTCGGTGAGTGCATTAAAGTCACGCATTGGTGTCATGTACAAAAGGGGTATAATTTATAATTCGGGATATCACTATTCTGTAAATAAATGTTAGAGAATGGGGCAATTAAAAATGGAATCATTGTTTTTTATTTAAATATCTTATTTTTAACAGATATGAACCTTTACGTCATTCTATCACGTGATCGAGGGTGACAACTAACCGAGCAAGGACAACACAGATGAAATAGATAATTTTATAAATCCGAGGTAAGTTTAACATAATTATAATATGTCCGAATGGCAGAAAAAAAAATTGTCTTTTCAACAAAAAAAATATATTCAACATAGATAGTCGCGATAAATATCAACACGATATAAATATAACAACATAATTATTTTACTTCCTTATTTCCAAATAGAAAAATCAACATTCCTGTTGCTTCTCGAGGCAGCTTGTCGTCCTCCAATAAATGGACATTTGTTGTGTTTTTGTTCAACTAATTAAACTCAGAGGAATATGTACCTACTTCTTACTCAATCAGCAACATCGCGGAGGTATTAAATGTTGTATTGACTCACAATGGCAAATACTGTAGGTGTTGTCATAGGTCCCTACAGTTATCACCCTAACAAATACTGTAGGTGTTGTCATAGGTCCCTACAGTTATCATCCTAACAAATACTGTAGGTGTTGTCATAGGTCCCTACAGTTATCACCCTAACAAATAATGTAGGTGTTGTCATAGGTCCCTACAGTTATCACCCTAACAAATACTGTAAGTGTTGTCATAGGTCCCTACAGTTATCACCCTAACAAATACTATAAGTGTTGTCATAGGTCCCTACAGTTATCACCCTAACAAATACTGTAGGTGTTGTCATAGGTCCCTACAGTTATCACCCTAACAAATAATGTACGTGTTGTCATGGGTATGTTACGGGTATTCCTTACAGTTATCACCTTAACAAATACTGTAAATGTTGTCATATGTCTGTTACAGGTATTCCGTTTAGTTATCACCCTAACAAATACTGTAAGTGTTGTCATAGGTATGTTACATGTATTTCCTGTAGTTATCACCCTAACAAATACTGTATGTGTTGTCATATTTATGTTACAGGTATTAAGTACAGTAGTTATCACCCTAACAAATACTGTAAATCTTGTCATAGGTATGTTATTATTCCCTGTAGTTATCACCCTAACAAATATTGTAAGTGTTGTCATAGGTATGTTACAGGTATTCCCTTCAGTTATCACTCTAGCAAATACTGTAAGTGTTGTCATAGGTCTGTTGCGGTTATTCCCTGTTGTTATCACCCTAACAAATACTGTAAGTTTTGTCATATGTATGTTACAGGTATTCACTACAATTATCACCCTAACAAATACTGTAACTGTTGTCATAGGTATGTTACAGGTATTCCCTACATTTACCACCCTAACAAATACTGTAACTGTTGTCATAGGTATGTTACAGGTATCCCCAACAGTTATCACCCTAACAAATACTGTAAATGTTGTCATATATCTGTTATAGGTATTCACTGCAGTTATCACCCTAACAATTACTGTAAGTGTTGTCATAGGTCTGCTACAGGTATTTCATTTAGTTATCACCCTAATAAATACTGTAAGTGTTGTCATAGGTATATTACAGGTATTCCCTTTAGTTAACACCCTAACAAATACTGTATGTGTTGTCATAGGTCTGTTACAGGTATTCCGTTTAGTTATCACCCTAACAAATTCTGTAAGTGTTGTCATAGGTCTGTTTACAGGTAAATCCTGTCGTTATCACCCTAACAAATACTGTAAGTGTTGTCATAGGTATATTACAGGTATACCCTGTAGGTATCACCCTAACAAATACTGTATGTGTTGTCATAGGTATGTTACAGGTATTTAGTACAGTTATAAATCACCCTAACAAATACTGTAGAACTTGTCATAGGTATGTTACAGGTATTCACTACAGTTATCACCCCAACTCATAATGTAAGTGTTGTCATAGGTATGTTACGGGTATTCCCTACAGTTATCACTCTAACTAATACTGAAAGTGTTGTCATAGGTCTGTTTACAGGTATTCCCTATAGTTATCACCCTAACAAATAATGTAAGTGTTGTCATAGGTATATTACAGGTATACCCTGTAGTTATCACCCTAGCAAATACTGTATGTGTTGTCATAGATATGTTACGGGTATTCCCTACAGTTATCACTCTATCTAATACTGAAAGTGTTGTCATAGGTCTGTTACAGGTATTCCCTGTAGTTATCACCCTAACAAAAAATGTAAGTGTTGTCATAGGTATATTACAGGTATACCCTGTAGTTATCACCCTAACAAATACTGTATGTGTTGTCATAGGTATGTTACAGGTATTCAGTACAATTATAAATCACCCTAACAAATACTGTAGATCTTGTCATAGGTATGTTACAGGTATTCACTACAGTTATCACCCTAACTCATACTGTAAGTGTTGTCATAGGTATGTTACGGGTATTCCCTACAGTTATCACTCTAACTAATACTGAAAGTGTTGTCATAGGTCTGTTTACAGGTATTCCCTGTAGTTATCACCCTAACAAATACTGTAAGTGTTGTCATAGGTCTGTTACATGTATTCCCTGTAGTTATCACCCTAACAAATAATGTAAGTGTTGTCATAGGTATATTACAGGTATACCCTGTAGTTATCACCCTAACAAATATTGTATGTGTTGTCATAGGTCTGTTACAGGTATTCCCTACAGTTATCACCTTAATAAATACTGTATGTGTTGTCATAGGTATGTTACAGGTATTCAGTACAGTTATAAAACACCCTAACAAATACTGTAGATCTTGTCATAGGTATGTTACAGGTATTCACTACAGTTATCACCCCAACTCATACTGTAAGTGTTATCATAGGTATGTTACGGGTATTCCCTACAGTTATCAATCTAACTAATACTGAAAGTGTTGTCATAGGTCTGTTTACAGGTATTCCCTGTAGTTATCACCCTAACAAATACTGTAAGTGTTGTCATAGGTCTGTTTACATGTATTCCCTGTAGTTATTACCCTAACAAATACTGTAAGTGCTGTCATAGGTCTGTTTACATGTATTCCCTGTAGTTATCACCCTAACAAATATTGTAAGTGTTGTCATAAGTATGTTACAGGTATTCAGTACAGTTATCACCCTAACAAACACTGTATGTGTTGTCATATGTATGTTACAGGTATTCACTACTGTCATCACCCTAACAAATACTGTAAGTGTTGTCATAGGTATTTTACAGGTATTCCCTGTAGTTATCACCTTAAGAAGTACGGTAAGTGTTGGCATAGGTATTTTACTGCTATTCCCTACAGTTATCACCTTATCAAATACTGTATCTGTTGTCATATGTATGCTACAGGTATTCACTACAGTCATCACCCTAACAAATACTGAAAGTGTTGTCATAGGTATTTTACAGGTATTCCCTGTAGTTATCACCTTAAGAAATGCGGTAAGTGTTGTCATAGGTATGTTACAGGTATTCCCTGTAGTTATCACCCTAACAAATACTGTAAGTGCTGTCATAGGTCTGTTATAGGTATTCCCTACAGTTATCACCCTAGCAAATACTGTAAGTGGCGTAATGGGACTGTTACGGGTATTCCCTGTAGTTATCACCCTAACAAATACTGTAAATGTTGTCATATGTATGTTACAGGTATTCAGTACCGTTATCACCCTAACAAATACTGTATGTGTTGTCATATGTATGTTACAGGTATTCACTACATTCATCACCCTAACAAATACTGTGAGTGTTGTCATAGGTATTTTACAAGTATTCCCTGTAGTTATCTCCATAACAAATACGGTAAGTGTTGTCATAGGTATTTTACAGGTATTCCCTACAGTTATCACCTTAACAAATACTGTATGTGTTGTCATATGTATGCTACAGGTATTCACTACAGTCATCACCCTAACAAATACTGAAAGTGTTTTCATAGGTATTTTACAGGTATACCCTGTAGTTATCACCTTAAGAAATACGGTAAGTGTTGTCATAGATATTTTACAGGTATTCCCTGTAGTTATCACCCTACCAAATACTGTAAGTGCTGTCATAGGTCTGTTACAGGTATTCCTTACAGTTATCACCCTAGCAAATACTGTAAGTGGCGTAATGGGTCTGTTACAGGTATTCCCTGTAGTTATCACCCTAACAAATACTGTATGTGTTGTCATAGGTGTGTTACAGGTATTCCCTGTAGTTATGAACCAAAACAAACATTGTAAGAGTTGTCATAGGTATGTTACAGGTATTCCCTGCAGTTATCACCCTAAAAAAAACTGTAAGTGTTGTCATGTGTCAGTTTTCCATTTTCCGTATTTAGATTTAAAGTAACGGTCGATATTTTTTTTAATTTCAGATATGTCGTTAAATACCCGTTGTGATCCATGTTCCAGGGTCGATGAAAGTTCCTCTGCTACCAGATGGTGTGTAGAGTGTGAAGATGCTCTCTGTATGAATTGTGTAAAAGCACACAAAGGCAGCAAAGCATCTACCAACCATCATGTCATCGACATTGATGTCATATCAACATTACCTGCTGAGGCACTGAAAACACAGACAAAATGTTCAAGACATCCAGACTATATTATGGACTTTTTCTGCACCCAACATCAGATTAGTTGCTGTGGAAACTGCATACCGGAAGAGCACCGCTCCTGTGATAGAGTCATGCCAATTGCAAAGGCATCTGAGAATGCAAAAAACTCCGCCCTTTTACACGATATCTCAGACGGCATGAAGTATGTCCAGTTAACGTTGAAAAAAGTTGTACAAAACAGACAGGAAAATAAAGACAGGATGAAAATAGAGGAGAAAGCCATGGTAAGAAACATATCAATATTCAAAGCGTCCGTAATAAAGAAGCTTGATGAACTAGAAAAATCTGCTCTGTTAGAGCTGCAAACAGTCAGTCAGGATTCTATTGGTCAAATGGAAAAAGAAGAACACGAGGTAAACAATTCAGTTTCACTGATCGACAAATATTTACAACAACTTGACTTCTTGACAAAGAATGGCTCCAATCAACACGTGTTTCTCCTTCTCCACCAGTTGTTGCCAATACTTAGTAAAGAACACGCCCATTTAGAGGAGATGATAACTAATCACCCGGATGTCAGCTTAGTTTACAAACAACCAGAACACTTGTTATCTGATATAAAAACTTTAGGTACGATACGGTTACAGAAAACACCATGTACAGTTAGATTTAAACTTTTAAAACATCTGGAAGCCCAAGAAGTATCTGTCCAGTCTAAAACTCCTAATTCGTTCTCATTTGGTAACAGAATAGACAGAACATTTAATCAAGTAACTGGTATGGTTGTAGATAAGGATGATAACCTGATACTGGCAGATACATCATTTCTTCGAATGTACAGTCAGAATGGTAAATACATCAAAGAATGCAGATTAGAGGGAGACGCATGGGATATTTCCTACCACAAAAAGTCTGGTAGAATTGTTGTTGCATTGCATTCCAAAGGTATTCAGTTCGTAGACAACTTTACTGCACAAAAGAAGATAATTGTCCAGAATATACAGTATTGTTACGGAGTTACGTGGGTAGACGACAACGTTTACGTCGGTGGGTGTGATGAAGATCGTAATGGTAGGATAAACATTATAGATTCTCACGGACGTCACAGTAGTAGTAGTAGTAGTAGTAGTAGAAGTATAAACTACATCCATCACAGAGACAACAATATATATTATACAGACTATAACACCGAAGTCTACTGTATAAAGACAGATGGATCAAACCTATTTACTGTTAGTTCTCCAGACTTACAACATACACTTGGTATTGATACTGACCGAAAGGGAAAGGCTTACGTGGCAGGGTGGGGGTCACACAATATTGTGCACCTGTCTCCTGATGGACAGAACAGTGATATTATCCTGAAACAAGAGGATGGTATTAAACAGCCACAAACACTTTGTTTCAGTAGAGATTATAAGAAATTATTTGTGTCAAATGAAGATGGAAAACGTGTTGATATTTATAACTGTGAATATTAAGGATTAAGGATGTGATTATTGATTCAATGATAAACATAACTACTAAATACTATCAACTTGTAGAGACCGGGATATTTCAGTAGAGATTATAAGACATTATTTGTGTCAAATGAACATGGAAACCGTGTTGATGTTTATAACTGTGAATATTAAGAATGTGATTATTGATGATGGAGATAAAGAAAACAAATAACACAACAGAGAAAACTAAAAAGATGTGAAACAAAATAAATGTGAATGTTTTAAGACACAACAGCTATAATTCTGATCATTAATGTAATACTGTAATAAAATAAAAAAAAACAAAAATTAAAAATATGTGACACAAAATAAATGTGAATGTTTTAAAACACAACAGTTATAATTCTGATCATTAATGTAATAATGTAATGAAATGAAAAACCAAAAATTAAAAAGATGTGACACAAAGTAAATGTGAATGTGTTAAGACACAACAGTTATAATTCTGATCATTAATGTAATAATGTAATGAATTGAAAAACCAAAAATTAAAAAGATGGACAACAAAATAAATGTGAATGTCTTAAGACACAATAATCATAATTCTGATCATTAATGTAATACTGTAATGAAATGAAAAACCAAAAAGTTAAAAAGATGGACAACAAAATAAATGTGAATGTTTTAAAACACAACAGTAATAATTCTGATCATTAATGTAATACTGTAATGAAATGAAAAACCAAAAATTAAAAAGATGGACAACAAAATAAATGTGAATGTTTTCAGACACAACAGTTATAATTCTGACCATTAATGTAATACTGTAATGAAATGAAAAACCAAAAAGTTAAAAAGATGGACAACAAAATAAATGTGAATGTTTTAAAACACAACAGTTATAATTCTGATCATTAATGTAATACTGTAATGAAATGTAAAAACAAAAAGTTAAAAAGCACTACATTGTGTGATTCGTGTTACTCGATCTTAAATTTTATGTGTAATGTTTTGTAGATCGTTGTTTGTCCTTTTGTCAGTTTTATTTGGCCATTGTATTGTCTGTCCTTCGATTTACAGATTCTGTTTACCCCTTTAGAATCTTCAAACTNACAATGGCAGACAATACAATGGCAGACAATAATATGGCAGACAATACAATGCATATGATTAATTTCTGTTACGAAATATGTGTGCGTAGGTAACCTAGACTAAACAAAAGTTTTATTCATTAACCGAAAAATATTTGTTTGACAAAAAATATTAAAATTATTAAAACTATTAAAGTGCAATATTCGTTGTCTCTTTCAGTCCCTTATAAACAGTTTGTATTAATGTAAAATATTGTTGATAAAGTGCTGTAATTATTGTTCTTATTATCTCATTAACAATAACTCTTTCAAGATAAATGTAAAGGGGGAATTCATTCAAGGAGAATTCAATAATAAGATTTACAGATTACAGAAATCTGAGAGAATGTAGTATTTTAAAACCTTGTTTCGAATTTGGCCAAGCATCTTATCTGGAAAGGGATCATGATGTGATACCGTGACAGACCATCCCCACCAATAGATTCCTAGTTTAAATGTCTAATTATTCTAATAGTTCGGGAGGCCACAAAGGCCTTCCCTCTTTAAATGTAGTAGTTCACAATTGTGGATTTATGATTGACATATTGTCAGACAATACATTGGCAGACAATACAATGCCAGACAATACAATGCAAGATCATACAATTCCAGACAATACTTTGCCAGACAATACAATGCCAGACAATACAATGCAAGACAATACAATTCCAGACAATACTTTCCCAGACAATACAAGGGCAGACAATACAATGCCATACAATACAATGCCAGACAATACAATTCCAGACAATACATTGCCAGAAAATACAATGGCAGACAATACAATAACAGACAATACAATGACAGACAATACCATGCCAGACAATACAATGACATACAATTCAATGACATACAATACAATGCCAGACAATACAATGCCAGACAATACAATGCAAGAAAATACAATGGCAGACAATACAATGACAGACAATACAATGCCAGACAATACAATGGCAGACAATACAATGCCAGACAATACAATGACATACAATTCAATGACATACAATACAATGACAGACAATACAATGCCAGACAATACAATG
>MJUT01031226.1:4441-31341 GCA_002080005.1 Gigantidas platifrons
CAGTGCCGTATGGAAACGCCAAACTAATTTGGAATTTTCGATACATAAATTTTTATCGAAGAGAAAGAGAAAAATTGTGCATGATTTTTATGTTTTGTAATTCAAAAGAAATATCAGTTAAAAACAGAACTTGGTTTTCTATAATCCTAAAATTATGATGTCTTACAGATATACCGTTTCTAAAATACTGCATTCTTTCGACTTGTGACGTTATATCATCATCACCATATTTTTATAAGCTGGGAATGTCACATTATATACCCTGTTTGATAGCTGAATAACAGATATACATTTTTATTACGGATTTAACAATTGTTTTTTTTTTAAATACAGAACACAACTGTATTGAATATATTTGCGTCTTTTATTTTTATTTTTCGTATTTCTAGATGTCCCTTTCCGTACCTCTGACATGCTTTCTTCAATGACGTCAAAATATTTATCACGTCATTGCTCTTGAAATGTTTTGCTTATTATGATGTTCATCACGTTATGGTACAGCCGTGGAACATAGGAGTTTGCTGAATCGATCAGGTATTTGCAACGGAATTATATGTTGTAATATTTGTTTGTTCATAAAGCCGTTTTGAGTATAAAAACAACATTTAATTTGGTAAAAGTACATGTATTTTTCCGTATTATGCTATTGATTCAGTGAAGCGGAATTTTTTTTCGTCCATGTTGTTATCGTTTTTTGGAGACTGCAATATACAGGGGCCCTCGACGGGATAGAAATATGTCTTATGTATACGGCTACAGACGTATACATTGCTTGATGTATACGGCTTGTTATCCAATCAGAATCTTTACATTTTTATTTGAGCTATAATATAATGTGACATTCCCGGCTTAGGATCTATATTCCCTGAGGCACAGCCGAATAGCTGAATAACATATATTACGGATTTAACCATCGTTTTTTAGCTCGACTTTTCGAGAAAAAAAAAGTCGAACTATTGTCGTCACTCCGGCATCAGCTTCAGCGTCCGTGTCAGCGTCTGCGTCTGCGTCTGCGTCTGCGTTAAGTATTAGGTTAAGTTTTCGGTTATGTTTTTTGTCAGAGTCCATTTCTCAAAAACTATTAAAGGTATCCATTTGAAACTTGGAATACTTGTCACTATCAAAAGAGGAACCAATTACAATAAGGCAGATGACCTTGTGATTTGCATATCCAGAGTTATCTGCCCTTGTTTTGACATAGTACATAGAAATTAGGGATACATTTTTAGTATAATTAAAAGTTCTCAATAACTATCAAAGCTATTAACTTGAAACTCAATACACTTGTAGAAAGTGTTGACCACAATCTGTTGACAAGAGAAGACAACTCCATCCAGTATTTTATTTGAATTATTCCCCCTTTTTGATTTAGGATTTCTTAACCAAATGCAATTTCTCAATAATTATGATAGGCATTGAAATGAAACTCAACATACCTGTTCACTATCAAATGGGGAACCCATTAAAACAAGGAGATGACCCTGTGATTTGCATATCCAGAGTTATATGCCCTTGTTTCGACATAGTACATATAAATTTGGGATATTTCTTAGTAAAATTTAAATTTCTCAATAATCAAAGCTATTAACTTGAAACTCAATACACTTGTAGAAAGTGTTGACCCCAATCTGTTGACAAGATAATACAACTCCATCCAGTATTTTATTAGCCGAGTTGCAACGAAGTTGCACTTGGCTTATGTTTTGGTGATAGGCGGGCGGGGCGGGCGTATGTTAGGGTTAACGGGATAGCGCTTTTCGTTTTTGGCCGATCAACATAATTTTTGGTAGGAAGCATTATTTCACTATTATTTAAATCGAGTTCGAAATTCAGATTAATCTATTGTTTTTTCCTTGTAAAATCATGTTTTTTTTTATAGAAAAAGTACATATTTTGAGAATTACACATTTCTCTGAAACTACAAAAGTTAGAAACTTAATATTTGGTATGGGTGGAGATGCCAATGTGAAGTAGTGCTTTCAACATTATTTATGCTCGGGACTCAGCCCAAACCTGCTGGGGAATCTATAAAATATGTGACCGAGATCCCCACCTTAAACCTTATATATTTATGATCAGGATGACTAGGCAAATTAAATGCATTATATCTCAGGTACCGGAGGGAGGAGTTCATACCCCACCCCCTACCTGAAGTGAACTTTTTAATGGTTGAGATCCCACCCCTAAACCATATATATTTATGATCAGGGTAACTATGCAAATTAAATGCCTTATAGCTCAGACCACGGGGGTCATACCCCGGCCCCTACCTGAAGTGAACTTTCAATGGTTGAGATCCCAACCCTAAACCATATATATTTATGATCAGGGTGACTAGGCAAATTAAATGCCTTATAGCTCAGGCCCCGGGGGATCATACCCCACTCCCTACATGAAGTGAACTTTTTAATGATTGAGATCCCCACCCCTAAACCATATATATTTATGATCAGGGTGAATAAACAAATTAAATGCCCCTAGATTATGAGTTGCAACTCGGCTGTTGCATCTCTGATGCTTTCTCGAATTTTTGAGTTATTCCTCCTTTTTGAAGAATGCAATTTCTCAATAATTATGTATATTGCTTGCAGTTTAATATCAGATACAAAAGGTCGAGCGTCCAGCACCCGTTGGAGGTGCTCTTGTTTAAATACAAAATCCAACTGTATTAAATAAATTTGCGTCTTTTATTTTAATTTTTCGTACTTCTAGATGTCCGTTTCCGTACATTTGACGTCATTCTTCAATGACGTTAAAATATGTGTCACGTCATATTTCATGTATTGGGTGTCTCATGAAGGAAAATACTAAATTTCTAAATCAATACAATTTCATATGTAGTAAATTTTATAAACTTTATAAATATAACATTAATATATCACATAAAAAAACAACGGGTTTGCGAAACAGTTTCAATAATTTAAATGTTAACAACATGTAAATAAAACCTTGGTGTGGCCCCATGACGTCGAACGATTTCAAGGCTCAACATTTTGTCTATTGTGATGTTCATCACGTTATGGTACAGCCGTGGAACATAGTAGTTTGCTGAATCGATCAGGTATTTGTGACGGAATTATCTGTTGTAATATTATTTTTTTTCATACAGCCGTTTTGATTATCAAAACAGCATTTAATTTAGTAAAAATACATTTATTATTACGTATTATTCTATTGATTCAGTGAAGCGTATTTTTTTGTCGTCCATGTTTTTACCGCTTTAGGAGACTGAAATATATGCCCCGTCTGTTTTTCGAATATATGCTGACATTCATGGTTGAATGACCAATGAAAATGTGTGTAACAAACTAAATTCGTAATATATAGCTTATATCTATACTAATGCCAATTAAACAGACAAATGGATTAGACACAAGTAAAACATATTTATGAAGTTTCTCCAAATTACAATGTGTTACAGTAAAGAAGTACACATTGTAATTTGGAGAAGACTTCATAAGTATGTTTTACTTGTGTCTAATCCATTTTGTCTGTTTAATTGGCAAATAAAAAATGTTTAAATAGATATCTAACTTTCTTTCTTTTCTTTTTATCAAGAAAGAAATGTTTCTGTAGCTCATTTCTATTCAAGTATGGTGATAAGGTCATAGTACAATCAGAAATTTCACAAAAAAGTATATTTATTTAAATCACTGGAGATAGATATATAATTTGGGACTATAGATATCTAATTTAGTTTACACGACACATTTCTAGAATAACATTTATAGTGTACTCTTAAAAGTCAAAGATTGAAAACCTAAATAATTCAAGACTTTTACCACAATCAAAATATTTTATCAGCATATTTTGCTTCTCATTGGTGTTTAGGGTAACATTTTAGAGGTCAAAATATTGTGGTTATATTAAAATATTAAATAAATCATGGCTTGAAATATATTTTTGCATGGACAAATTATTGGTCTTTAAGTAGGTGAATCCCCTGAATTTACTGTATAATAAACATAGATTATTACATGTCATTTTTCATATCATACCCTTTATCAGCTCTAAATCATATGATATCAGCCCAAGAGCCAATAGGCTTGAAGGATGATATACGAACGAGGGCTGATAAAGGGTATGATATGAAAATAACATGCTATGATCTGTTTATCGTATACTTCAAGAGAGGAATAACTGATTTGTACCAAAATCTTTAGTTATTTCTGGATAGAATTCAATACATAGTTATAGAACAAGACATTTATTGTTTTAATGTGGAAATCTAATAAAAGCACTTTTGGAACCCACCTTGCCAAAGGCAAAGTGAGCTTTTGCCATTAGTTGGCATCAGTCGTCTGACGTCTGTTAACTTTTTCACATGTTAATCTTCTCCTCTGAAACCCCTCAGCCAAATAAAGTGAAACTTGACAGAAAGCATCCTTGGCAGATCCTTTATAAATACTGCTCATTTCGTTCCGATCTGTTAACAAACATGGCCACCATAGGCAATAATTGTTTCTGATTAGCCGATTTTTTAATCTTCTCCTCTGAAACTGTTTGGCCAAATGAGTAGGAAGCATCTATGGCAGATCCGATCCTCTATAAAGATTGCTCATTTCGTCCTAAGCCGTTAACAAACATGGCCTCCACAGGCAATTCTTATTTCTGATTGGTTGATATCTAAAAAATCTTCTTCTCTGAAACCTCTTTCCCAAATGAATCAAAAATTGGTAGGAAGCATCCTAGGAAGTGTATCTATAAATAATGTTCATTTACTTCCAATTCGTTAATAAACATGGCCGCTACAGGCCATTCTTATTTTTAATTGGTCGATTTCTAAATATCTTCCCTAACTGCTTAGCCCAATGAACCGAAACTTGGTAGGAAGCATCTATGGAAGGTTCTGTACTAAGTTTCCTCAAAGCAGAATGAAAGGTGAACGACACAGTATCATCCCACTGAGCGTCTAGTTTTTAGCAGCACTTTCAATGTTAAAAGAGAGGAAATTGGCAGTTAATAATTGTCTGTGCAAATATTCAATAAAAAAGTTTAAGTAACTGTTGTAAATACAGTTTTCCTGAAAGTCACGAAATAGTGTGTAATAGACTTACAAACATTAACGAAAAGTCATGTCATAGCATTCCAGAAACAGTTAATAAACCTGCTTTATCAGCCCACTTGGGTCATTCTTGTGAAACTGAGTGAAATAAACATGATTCCTCTTATTATTCTAAACAAACCTCAAGTTTTATCACAAGGTAAAATTTTAGGTATATCATCTACAAGTATATGGTAAAGATATTAAACATATTTTGACTTAGGTTGCACCAATTACATCAAGTTTAAGTTTCTCGTTTGAATAGTTACATAGATGTATTATTTACATGAAGCAATCAATGTTAACATTTTTATACCATATCATATGAAAAATCATATATTTTTTTTTTAAGCAAAACTATTAAATTATATAAAAAATTGTGTTTTGTCTTGTAATATTTTAAAACTCATATAAATGTCCATATAATAGACATCGAGTGAAAACACTAGGCATATACATCAAAAATACCACTGTAGTTTTGCTCCACTCAAAAAAGATAGAACACTGAATTAAATAGCAAATGTTGATAAGGAACCTTCATGGTTGTGATCGTGCAGTGATTTCCTCAGGGTACTTTCGGTTTCCTCACCAATAAAACTGAGCTCTGCAATATAACTGAAATATTGCTAAAAGGGAAATAATTGAATAAAAGGAAACAAATGCCCACAACTACACCCAGCCAAGTATGTCTATCCCTGTGGGAGATAAGCCTGTACCTTAACCCAGACAAGACTATATATCCATTAGGGAGATAAGCATACACCTCAACTCTGCCAAGATTGTATGTATCTGAGGGGTATAAATGTATGCCCAAGCCCAGGTAAAACTATACCAGTGGTTGATAAATGTACACCCAAATTAGCCAAAACTTCAGCATGTATCTCATCTCAGCCAAAAAAAAAAACCTACACCTCGATACAGCCAAGACTATATCTAAGTATGATGAACCTATCCCAATGTAATATCTGTAACTGAGGGAGATAAACTTACACCCAAACTCAACCAAAACTGTCTACTTGTGGGAAATAAACCTATACCTATCTCAACAGAGGGAGATAAACTTACACCCAAACTCAACCAAAACTATTTACTTGTGGGAGAAAAACCTACACCTAACCCAACAGAGGGAGATAAACTTACACCCAAACTCAACCAAACTATCTATTTGTGGGAGATAAACCTACACCTAACCCAGCAGAGGGAGATAAACTTACACCCAAACTCAACCAAACTATCTATTTGTGGGAGATAAACCTACACCTAGCTCAACAGAGGGAGATAAACTTACACCCAAACTCAACCAAAACTATCTACTTGTGGGAGATAAACCTACACCTAACCCAACAGAGGGAAATAAACTTACAACCAAACTCAACCAAATCTATCTACTTGCTGGAGATAATCCAACATCTCAACCCAACCAAAACCTGAGGCAAATAAATCTTAACCTGAGCCTAGTCAAGATTATATATTCATGAGGATAATAAACCTACATCTAAAGCCAGACAGGATTATATATGCATGAGGACGCTAACCCTACATCTAAAGCCAGTCAAGATTATATATGCATTAGGGTGACAACCCTACAGCTAAATCCAGACAGGATTATATATGCACGAGGACGCTAACCCTACATCTAAAGTCAGAGAGGACTATATATGCATTAGGGTGGCAGTTCTACATCTAAATCCAGACAAGATTATATATGCATTAGGGTGACAACCCTACAGCTAAATCCAGACAGGATTATATATGCACGAGGACGCTAACCCTACATCTAAAGTCAGAGAGGATTATATATGCATTAGGGTGACAGCCCTACATCTAAAGCCAGACACGATTATATATGCATTAGGGTGACAACCCTACATCTAAAGCCAGACAGGATTATATATGCATTAGGGTGACAACCCTACATCTAAACCCAAACAAGATTATATATACATTAGGGTGACAACCCTACATCTAAATCGAGACAAGATTATATATGCATTAGGGTGACAACCCTACATCTAAAGCCAGTCAGGATTACATATGCATTAGGGTGACGACCCTATATCTAAAGCCAGACAAGATTATGTGGATGGAAATCCAGGTCCTGACTTACAAATATAGTGTGGTACATCTGAGCAATGTGATCTTTGTCCCCTCTTAATAATTAGATCTCCAACGAAAATACAATTTTAAACAGACAATAAAAATTGCATATATTAACAATAATGAACAACATAAATATGAACATTAGATCACTGCCAAGACTTTAACCAGAACTGACTGTATATATAGTTATATGACGGGTTTCCTATGAGAAGCAGCAACTGCTTATCCTACGCGAGCACCTGAGTTCATCCTCAGTTTATTCGTGGGGTCCGTGTTGCCAATCTTTTTAGGTTTTTGTGTTGTCCTATTATGTTTCTATGTTCTGAGTTTCGTGTTACGATTTCCGTAACGATATAAAAAAAAAAAAAAATTCGGTTCGACTTTACCTCCAGTTGTGTCGCCTGCGATACACAGAGGCCACATATAGGGATCACTATCCGTCGTCTTGCGTCGATGTCACAATAACTTCTGTCACATTTTTCTCGGGAACCACACAGGCCAGCTCCTTAACATTTGGCACATAGCATCAGTATGGAGAACTGTATCGTGTAAGACAGTTTCGAATCTACCGCATGTACACTTCCTGTTTGACGGAACTTATAATATCTTTGATATCGAAAATAAGTTCGCAGGCGACATATGCCTTCCCTGGAAGACTTGCCACTAAGTTTTCAAAAGTGCTCAAGTCTTTACGTTAATTGTGCTTGTTTGCGCACATGGTGTCCAACACATATTGTGTTGTGTTTTTGATTTGTTTGTTTTTATTCATCTTCGTCTACAATATGTATGTTTTCAGTTTCTCTCGATTGTCCATTTTTTACTGTTCCTTTGGTTTTCTCTAACGTTTAAAACAGCTGGGTCAGCACAGATCTTAGTTAACTGACTACTACATATCTGTGTGAGATCAGAATTAATAGGTCACAAATTTGTTACAATTATATGATAAATATATGACAGTACTAAACTGTGAAATCAAATATAAATATACTGCCATATGATATGGGTCTGCAAGTTTTAACAGCAAATTGTGTACTTGGAGAATATCAGAATTCAGTTTGTGAGAGAAAAACCAACATAACAATATAAGCATTTAATTTAATACGGTGTTTCGAATCATGTCAATTCCGACCACGTTTCGTCTTTTTCGTGTCTTGACGTCTGAACAAATCGGCAGGCGACTTCTGGTGTTTACGCTATTACTGTGACAACGTCAGCATATCATAGTCGTAGATGCGGTAGATTATAAGTAATTGTAATATGGAGACGCCAAGGAAACCGCTGAATAAATACCTGTGTTCGGTACCCCACTATCTGTCTGATATCAGAAATATATACATAAAGACAGATCGTTTTCCTTTGATGATGCTGACAGCCGCAGATAAAGAAAGAAAACAAATTTTATTTCAAAGAAGTATTTGTCTCTGCATTGAAGTCTTTGATATAAATAAAATAATATAATTGATATCTGTCTTTTACAGAAAATGTTCAGATTTTTTTTAAGTTGAGGATCGAACGTTAAAACGACATTTATCTATTGGAGTTTTTGTTGTGTACATTGACACCGGAAGTTCAGTGCCAGGAGTTCCATCGAAATGACGTGATCTGGCGTACGAAAATAATAAAATTTTGACGGAATGGAAATGATTCGAAACAACCGTATTAACGTATAACAGGCCACATATAATAGTATTCTATCATACCTACATATATACCAAATTGTATCAAGAAATAGTGAAGCGTTCGTATATTGTAGGGGGTTCGTGTTTTATATATCTTATTTCTATTTATTTACGTATACTGGTGTTCAACACGATTCCATATCACATGATGTTCATGGCGTTTTAGCAGTAATACGACGGGTGTGACTAGTAAAGCAGGAACGTCTTACCCTTCCAAAGCACTTATTCATATTGCTCACTTATTAGTTTTCTGTGTAGTGTTTTGTAGATCATTGTTTGTTCTCTTGTTCTTGTTCTTTTTTGGGTTTGACCATTGTATTGTATTACGAGACCTTTGTTTTACTGATTACTCCTTTGGTATCTTCAAACTGTTCTTGTCTAAAGAAGAGTAAGCTTTATATAGTAACATTGTACACAAATGTATATTAATAATCGTTTGAATCAGATTTCTATCACACACAACAAAAATAGATAAAGATATATTCCAGCATTTATTATGTGATTTTTAATTTAGATATATAATACAGAATTAAATGGTTAATTTTATTCTTGATTACTTCACTTTTCTAATAGTCAACTTCCCTTTCTTCAGTAGCAATATGCCAGCATCACCAGTTTATGGAGTTCACATTTCATAACACGTACGTTATTCTAGAGCTTGTGCTCAGCATAGTGATTTTTTGGACAAATCTCAGCTGCTGACGAACAAGTTGTCCAAACAAGACTACGTTGCTCCTAAGTTGAATTCATCGCTACAAATATAATACGATCGTCTTCACGGTCTAATTGACCGTTACGAAATATCCATATCTCACATGACAGTGGATATTTTAATTTTTACGTTGAATTTTTCATCTATAACTGCCAAGAATGTTACCGAATTTTACTGTATATATGAGTAACACCGCGGGTTTCTTATATGAAGCAGGATCTGTTTACCCTTCACGAGTTCACCCGCGGGTATTTGGTGAGTCCCTATTGCTCATCTTTTCAGTTTTTGTGTTATATTTTGTGTTTTTACGTTATTAGTTCCATGTTGTGATGTCTGTAGCAATTTCCGCATGAGCTATTTCCTCATGATGTTCGATTCGTCATTACCTTCAGTTGTTCACACCCCGTTTTTGGTGGGTTGCATGTTGCTCATTTTTGTTTTACTTTTCTGTGTTGTGTCTTTTCCTTCTTTGGCTTCATTCTGTGTCTTTTGTACTCAATGTTGTCGATGTTTCTGAATTGTCCATTCCTGATTGACCCTTCAGTTTTGTCTAATGTTTATTGTCTGTTTGGATAATTTGAATTGTTGTGTATAAAGGTGTTACAAATTATGTTTTTTTTTTTTTTGGTGTTTTATAAAATGTCACGAAATCAAAAGCATAAACCAAAAAAACATTACTCCCAAATATGAATAGTTAAGAGAAATATTTGCTTAAGCTTATTTAAATTACAAACCAAATCCAGTCATTGTGACAATTCATAGTAATTAAATATTAAGTGATTGTAGGGAAAATCAGAATTATATTGTAATTTTAAAATGCCAAGGTTATTATTGTACGTATAAAACATAATGACACTGTGGTATATATGTCCATATACAGCAAAAAATCTACTGGTGAGTACATTAAGTAGATCTAAGTAAATGTAAATTAGAGAAGACTAAGCGGAAATCAAGAAGTACATTAAGCAAATGTTAGAGAAAACTAAGGGACAAACAAGAATGAAACAACCCACAGAGAGCCGCAACATTGTACACACAAGACACAGGACGAAGACAAACAAAGCAAACCACACAACAAAGAAAGCTAAAAAGATGAGCATCACGGATCTCATCAAAATAATAGGGGAACACACACCCTGTGCTTGCGAAATGTAAACAGTTCCTGCTTAACTTGTGACACCCGTATTTTAACGTTCAGCCTCCTTTTAAATGTATATTTGTGGGACTTGGGATCGGATTGACCACATTTCACGGAATAGAACATCAATGTTTTTCTCTTTCGACAAAAGTCAATAGTTTATTGTTTTTTTTAAGCAATGGTGTGCTACATAATGTGTCTCAATGACCTTATAAAATTGTGATTTTGCTTCGTCCATTGTATCATTAGAGAGAGGTTTAATACACGAAGACACGACTGTTTCAACAGTACTGTATATTATATTTGTAGAAAGTTGGAAGTACCCAGTATGGAATAGCCTTTGAATTTGAATTTGAATTTTGGTCTAAATACGCCACTTTCAGCAATATTTCAGCTATATCATGGTAACCAGCTTTAGTGTTGAAGGAAGCCAAAGTACCCGTAGAGAACCATCGACCATGGGAAGCAACTGGTAAACTTTATCACTTTGCGAACCCATGCCGTATTGGTGATGAACCTGTATGAGCTGTAAGATCCAACGACCTAACTCATTGAGCCACCCGGGCCCATAATAGCCTTTCTAATTTGTAAGTATTCCATCTATTTTATCTGTAAATTATATCTCATATAACACTATAATACATCTTCCTTTATGCAGGTTCCATGTCTTTTAATTTTTTATATCGTTTTACAAGCAATATCTGAATAACAGAGGTATACAGCGAAATCTGAACAATGAGATACAAATAGATTTTGACCAATACATTTGTCAAAGTTTGAGAACCAAAATTGTCCTAATATGTTCCAATTGTCCTCTCGAAAATATATTATTCTATATAGTGATTTCATTTTTGTACTCTTTACAAAAGAAAATATGTTTACATACCCATTCTATATATATTATACACTAGGAGCCAACGGAAGTCGCATGCAGGCTTAATTTTCGACCCAAAGACAAAGGTACAAAGATATAAATAGATATCGTATGATGGTATATCAAGTCCACTTACACGTGTATTTTTTTTATGTTCTGTAACATTTTGTTGGGATTATCCGGGATTTGTTTTCATACAATATAAAAATGTTTTAACATTATGTCAAAGTATATGACAACTTATAATTAATCGTGGGGTGTAAATACAACCGCCCATCCCGAGAAAAAAAAAACTTCAGATGAAATGTGCAGAACATAAACAGAAACATCGTAAATGAGAGCAAATATAATAAATTTCCGGAATTTTCCAATTCAAATAAGAAAAAAACTGATCTTATATTATTTGCAAAATCTTCAGAGCAGACACGCATTGTAGGAATGATGCAATTTCCATCTTTCTGATACACAAAATCTAAATCATAAACATTATGTAGGTATGATAAAGATTCCCTCTTTCTGATACACAACATCTAGAACATAAACATACTGTGGGTATGATACAGTTTCCCTCTTTCTGATACACAAAATCTAAATCATAAACGTTATGTAGGTATGATACAGTTTCCATCTTTCTGATAAACAAAATCTAGATCATAAACATCATGTAGGTATGATACAGTTTCCCTCTTTCTGATATACACAATCTAGAACATAAACACACTGTAGGTATGATAAAGATTCCCTCTTTCTGATACACAACATCTAGAACATAAACATAATGTGGGTGTCATAGAGTTTCCATCTTTCTGATACACAAAATCTAGATTATAAACGTTATGAAGGTATGATAGAGTTTCCATCTTTCTGATGCACAAAATGTATACTGTAAGGATGATGCAGTTTCCATCTTTCTGATACATAACTTCTAGATTAAGAAAACAACTGATCTTATATTATTTGCAAAATCTTCAGATAAGACACGCATTGTAGGAATGATGGAGTTTCCATCTTTCTAATACACAAAATCTAGATCTTAAACATTATGTAGGTATTATACAGTTTACATCTTTCTGATACAGAACATCTAGATCATAAACATTATGTAGGTATGATACAGATTTCTGCTTTCGGATGCACACAATCTAGATCATAAACATACTGCTTACCAGAGGATCCAGAGAATACCGCCGACCTTTCGGAAGTAATTGCAAATTATTTTCATGAAATCTGGTCCGAGAACGATCAAACATATATGTATCGTTTCGTTAGATATTGATCGACATTCTTCTATACTTACTCACCTATTAATATTCATTTCCAGCTCGTAATCATAACAACTGTCTCGATATTACCACCATGGCAAGATGGCGGAACGAAGTAGGCGGGATCAGTTAATATCGAGACATTTGTTATGATAACGAGCTGGAAATGATTGTTAATAGGTAAGTAAGTATAGAAGAATGTAGATAAATATCTCACTCACGAAGCGAAATATATATGTTTGATCGTTCTCGCACACGATTTCATGACAAAAATTTGCAAAAAATCGGTGCAACTTTTTCACCAAGCATTTTCGAAAGTTTTTGATAGGGTGAAATCCGTAGACCTATGGTCGGCAAATATCAGAAAATTGGCCAAAGACCAGAAGGGCTACGGTTCCGCAGCTAAGTAAGTGTATACAGGGAACGGACATGGATACTAATGTTATCATAAGACTGCATGACTATGGCAACGAACATGGAAACCAAAAGAAAAAGAAATGAAATAATACAGAATTTTATTGTCAATAAATAAGTAACCAAATGGTCAAAAAGGGGGGTCCATGCAATAAGCGTATGTGATCATACATAGATAAATTGTCCAAAGTATTTTTTATCATCTTTTGTATATTTTGTTATACTATTGTAGATTTTACATAAATATAAGAAATGTATATTATTAAGTAAATTTCATATGATCTAAATATTGTTGAACGATTTATCTTGATACAATTTAAATATCCATGCTATATTTGTAGGTTAATGTTATTTATAGATTTTCTACAATTCATACGAAACTAATGGGAAATACCGGTTTCTATATTTAATCTGAAAATTTCCGGAGATATGTTTATCAAATAGAATTAAAGCATATGAAAGCCAAGCAGTAAGTTGGGAGTGAATGAGTATGATAGAGATAAAATATACTAGGCAAGTGTTTCTAAATTAAAAATAAGAATAGTATGTAGGTAATCAAAGTAGATTATTTTAATCCTGATCAGTAAAATTTTTTGTGCATGTAGTCAATTATTCTAAATAACAAAATAGAGGCTCTATAAATAGATATTTTATAATGGTATATCAAGTCCACTTACACGTCGTCATATAAGATATGTATTTTTTATATTCTGTATCATTTTGTTTGAAATATCTGGGATTTGTATTCATACCATAAAATTTTTTTTCGCATTATGCCAAGATATATGACAACCAATAGTTAATCGTGGGGTATAACTACAACAACAGTCCCCGCCCCTCGATAAAACGCTTCAGATGAAATGTCTAGAACATAAACATAAACACCGTAAATGAGAGCAAATTTAATAACATGTCCGCCATTTTTCCAATTTAAATCAGAAAACAACTGATCTTATATTATTTGCTAAACCTTCAGAGCAAACAGGCATTGTAGGTTTTATCTTTCTGTTACACAAAATCTAGATCATAAACGTTATGTAGATATGATACAGTTTCCCTCTTTCTGATACAGAAAATCTAGATCATAAACATAATGTAGGCGTGATACAGTTTCCCTCTTTTTGATGCACACAATCTAGATCATAAACATACTGTAGGTATGATACAGTTTCCCTCTTTCTGATACACATCATTTATAACATAAGCATACTGTAGGTATGTTACAGTTTCCCTCTTTCTGATGCACAATATCTACATCATAAACATACTGTAGATATGATACATTTTCCCTCTTTCTCATACACAAAATCTAGATCATCAACATACTGTAGGTATGATAGCGTTTCCCGCTTTCTGATACACAAAGCCTAGATCATAAACATACTGTAGGCATAATACAGTTTCCCGCTTTCTGATCGACAAAATCTATATCATAAACATACTGTAGGTATGATACAGTTTCCCGCTTTCTGACACACAAAATCTATACTGTAGGTATGATACAGTTTCCATCTTTCTGATGTACAAAATCAAGATCATAAACATACTGTAGGCATGATACAGTTTCCCTCTTTCCGATCAACAAAATCTAGAACAAAAACATAATGTAGGTATGATACAGTTTTCTGCTTTCTGATACACAAAATCTAGAACATAAACATACTGTAGGTATGCTACAGTTTCCCGCTTTCTAATACACAAAATCTATACTGTAGCAATCATGCAGTTTCCATCTTTCTGATACACAAAATCTATACTGTAGTAATCATGCAGTTTCCATCTTTTTGATACACAAAATCTATACTGTAGTAATCATGCAGTTTCCATCTTTCTGATACACAAAATCTATACTGTAGTAATCATGCAGTTTCCATCTTTCTGATACAAAAAATCTAGAACATAAACATTATGTAGATATAATGCAGTTTCCATCTTTCTGATACACAAAATCTAGATCAAAAATATATTGTAGGTATGATACAGTTTCCATCTTTCTGATGCACAAAATATATCCTGTAAGGAAGATGCAGTTTCCATATTTCTGATGAATAACATCTAGATCATGAATATTATGTAGGTATGATACAGTTTCCATCTTTCTGATGCACAAAATCTATCCTTTAAGGAAGATGCAGTTTCCATCTTTCTGATACATAACGTCTAGATCATGAATATTATGTAGGTATGATACAGATTTCTGCTTTCGGATACACACAATCTAGATCATAAAAATACTGTTTACCGGAAAACCCAGAGAAAATCGCCGACCTGTCGGAAGTAATTGACAAACTTTATCACATAATGTTGTACACCTGGTCCTGATCGAGATTTTAGCCCACACCGTCAGTGGTGATAGGCAATGATTGCATAGGTAGTTGTAAATCCAACTACCAAACGATTACGCCCACAACGGCCTCAACTAGGGTGTATATACATGTACTACATATGTAGTTGTTTTTGGAATGTTGCTACACATAAATGGAGATCTGAGAATTGATAAATTAAAATCGTCTCTTTTGTCGTAAAGTTTCGTACTAATACTCTGTCCTCACTATCAATGTGTAGGTGGAGGTCAATGCATGAAGCAGATCTAGCTCTGCAAGTGATATCCTTTATAAACATAATCAACAAACTTAAAACATCAACTTGAAATTGTGTGATCGTGCTTGTTTCTATTTATTACTGTACATTCTGCCTCATACGCATAAAGGGACACTGGCTGTTAATCGTAGTTGAGTACTCATACATTGCTAGTACTAGTCTGAATTTGTTACATATGCTAAGCATGTTTTCTCTGTGGACCTTGTTAGTAAACAGTGAACTGTCTTATTATTTCATTCCCTTTTATTTAAGATTTTCACGTTCATATTGATCAATGCAATCTCTTGATCACAGCAGTTTACATGTGCCTCCCTCTCTACTCTTATTACCCATAACACCACGGGAATTACTCCCTGTATAAAGGTATGTACAGACATTGGTTAGAATTAATAGATTATTACAACTTTCAAATATATGATTTGTTCGTTAATTTTCCTCCTCAAAATGTTAGTGATTGCTAAGATACGCTACATATAATTATGTGCTATTTCTACCAGCACATGCATCTTGCTAATTGCCGAGGCATGATGAAGGAATTTATATGAATGGAGGTGTTTTGGAGGATGTAATGTAGCCCACGATGTTACTACTCCCAATTTTACCCATCCCCACTTTCTTTCTGAGTAAGTGTTAGCTGCGGAACCGTAGCCCTTATGGTCCTTGGCCAGTTTTCTGATATTTGCGGACAATAGGGCTACGGATATCACCCTATCAAAAACCTTCGAAAATGCGCGATGAAAATTTTAACCACCTTTTTTGCACATTATTGTCATGAAATTGGGACCGAGAACGATCAAACATATATGTATCGTTTCGTTAGATATTTATCTACATTCTTCTATACTTACTTACCTATTAATATTCATTTCCAGCTCGTAATCATAACAACTGTCTCGATATTACCACAATGACAAGATGGCGGAACGAAGTAGGCGGGATCAGTTATTATCGAAACATTTGTTATGATAACGAGCTGCAAATGATTGTTAATAGGTAAGTTAGTATAGAAGAATGTAGATAAATATCTCACGAAGCGAAATATATATGTTTGATCGTTCTCGCACACGATTTCATGACAAAAATTGCCAAAAATCGGTGCAACTTTTTTACCGAGCATTTTCGGAAGTTTTTGATAGTGTGAAATCCGTAGCCCTATTGTCCCCAAATATCAGAAAACTGGTCAAAGACCATAAGGGCTACGGTTCCGCAGCTAAATAAGTGTATACAGGGAACGGGCATGGATACTAATGTTATCATAAGACTGCATGACTATGGCAACGAACATGGGAACCAAAGGAAAAAGAAATGAAATAATAAAGAATTTTATTGTCAATAAATAAGTAAACAAATGGTCAAAAAAGGGAGGGGTCCATGCAATGAGCGTATGTGATCATACATAGATAAATCGTCCTAAGTATTTTGTATGATCTTATGTATATTTTGTTATAATATTGTCGATTTTACATAAGTATACGAAATGTATATTATTAAGGAAATTTCATATGATCTAAATATAATTGAACGATTTATCTTAATACAATTTAAATATCCATGCTATATTTGTAGGTTAATGTTATTTATAGATTTTCTACAATTCATACGAAACTAATGGGAAATACCTGTTTCCATATTCAAACTGAAAATTTCCAGAGATATGTTTATCCAATAGAATTAAAACATATCAAAGCCAAGCAGTAAGTTGGGAGTGAATGAGTATGATAGAGATAAAATATACTAGGTAAGTGTTTCTAAATTAAAGATAAGAATAAGAATATTATATAGATAATCAAAGTAGATTATTTTAATCCTGATCAGTAACATTTTTTGTACATGTGGTCAATTATTCTAAATAACAAAATAGAGGCTCTATAAATAGATATTTTATAATGGTATATCAAGTCCGCTTACACGTCGTCATATAACATATGTATTTTTTTATAATCTGGATCATTTTGTTTGAAATATCGGGGATTTGTATTCATACCATATAAAATATTTTCACATTATGCCAAGGTATATGACAGCCTATTATTAATCGCGGGGTATAAATACAACAACAGTCCCTGCCCCCTCGATAAAACGCTTCAGATGAAATGTCTAGAACATAAACATAAACACCGTAAATGAGAGCAAATTTAATAACATGTCCGCCATTTTTTCCAATTTAAATAAGAAAACAACTGATCTTATATTATTTGCTAAATCTTCAGAGCAGACACGCATTGTAGGTTTTATCTTTCTGATACACAAAATCTAGATCATAAACGTTATGTAGATATGATACAGTTTCCCTCTTTCTGATACAGAAAATCTAGATCATAAACATACTGTAGGTATGATACAGTTTCCCTCTTTCCGATCAACAAAATCTAGAACATAAACATAATGTAGGTATGAAACAGTTTACCGCTTTCTGATACACAAAATCTATTCTGTAGTAATCATGCAGTTTCCATCTTTCTGATACACAAAATCTAGATCATAGACATTATGTAGGTATAATACAGTGTCCATCTTTCTGATACACAAAATCTATAGTGCAGTAATCATGCAGTTTCCATCTTTTTGATACTCAAAATCTAGATCATAGACGTTATTTAGGTATAATACAGTTTCCATCTTTCTGATACACAAAATCTAGAACATAAACATTATGTAGATAAAATGCAGTTTCCGTCTTTCTGATACACAAAATCTAGATCAAAAATATATTGTAGGTATGATACAGTTTCCATCTTTCTGATGCAGAAAATCTATACTTTAAGGAAGATGCAGTTTCCATCTGTCTGATACATAACGTCTAGATCATAAACATTATGTAGGTATGATACATATTTCTGCTTTCGGATACACACAATCTAGATCATAAAAAATACTGTTTACCGGAGAACCCAGAGAAAATCGTCGACCTGTCGGAAGTAATTGACAAACTTTATCACAGAATGTTGTACACCTCGTCCTGATCGCGAGTTTAGCCCACACTGTCAGTGGTGATTGGCAATGATTGCATAGGTAGTTCTAAATCCAACTACCAAACGATTACGCCCACAACGGCCTCAACTAGGGTGTATATACATGTACTACATATGTAGTTGTTTTTGGAATGTTGTTACACATAAATGGAGGTCTGAGAATTGACAAATTAAAATCGTCTCTTTTGTCGTAAAGTTTCGTACTAATACTCTACCCTCACTATCAATGTGTAGGTGAAAGTCAATGCATGAAGCAGATCTAGCTGTGCAAGTGATATCCTTTATAAACATAATCAACAAACTTAAAACATCAACTTGAAATTGTGTGATCGTGCTTGTTTCTATTTATTAGTATAAATTCTGCCTCATACGCATAAAGGGACACTGACTGTTAATCGTAGTTGAGTACTCATACATTGCTAGTACTAGTCTGAATTTGTTACATATGCTAAGCATGTTTTCTCTGTGGACCTTGTTAGTAAACAGTGAAATGTCTTATTATTTCATTCCCTTTTATTTAAGATTTTCACGGTCATATTGATTTATGCAATCTCTTGATCACAGCAGTTTACATGTGTTTCCCTCTCTACTCTTATTACCCATAACACCACAGAAATTACTCCCTGCATAAAGGTATGTACAGACATGAGTTGGAATTAATAGATTATTACAACTTTCAAATATATGATTGGGTCGTTAATTTTCCTCCTCAAAATGTTACTGATTGCTAAGATACGCTACATATAATTATGTGCCATTTCTACCAGCCTATGCATCTTGCTAATTGCCGAGGCATGATGAAGGAATTTATATGAATGGAGTTGTTTTGGAGGATATAATGTAGCCCACTATGTTACTACTCCCAATTTTACCCATCCCCACTTTCTTTCTGAGTAAGTGTTAGCTGCGGAACCGTAGCCCATATGGTCCTTGGCCAGTTTTCTGATATTTGCGGACAATAGGGCTACGGATACCACCCTATCAAAAACTTTTGAAAATGCGCGATGAAAATTTTGCGCACCTTTTTTGCAAATTATTGTCATGAAATCGGGACCGAGAACGATCAAACATATATGTATCGTTTCGTTAGATATTTATCTACATTCTTCAATTCTTACTTACCTATTAATATTCATTTCCAGCTCGTAATCATAACAACTGTCTCGATATTACCACAATGACAAGATGGCGGAACGAAGTAGGCGGAATCAGTTAATATCGAGACATTTGTTATGATAACGAGCTGGAAATGATTGTTAATAGGTAAGTAAGTATAGAAGAATGTAGATAAATATCTCACGAAGCGAAATATATATGTTTGATCGTTCTCGCACACGATTTCATGACAATAATTTGCAAAAAATCGGTCCAACTTTTTCACCGTGCATTTTCGAAAGTTTTTGATAGTGTGAAATCCGCAGCCCTATGGTCCTCAAATATAAGAAAACTGGCCAAGGACCATAAGGGCTACGGTTCCGCAGCTAAGTAAGTGTATACAGGGAACGGGAATGGATACTAATGTTATCATAAGACTGCATGACTATGGCAACGAACATGGGAACCAAAAGAAAAAGAAATGAAATAATAAAGAATTTTATTTTCAATTAATAAGTAAACAAATGGTCAAATGTGATCATACATAGATAAATCGTCCTAAGTATTATTAATCATCTTATGTATATTTTGTTATAATATTGTCGACTTTACATAAATATAAGAAATATATATTATTAAGTAAATTTCATATGATCTAAATATTGTTGAACGATTTATCTTAATACAATTTAAATATCCATGCTATATTTGTAGGTTAATGTTATTGATAGATTTTCTACAATTCATACGAAACTAATGGGAAATACCTGTTTCCATATTTAATCTGAAAATTCCCGGAGATATGTTTATCCAATAGAGTTAAAACATATCAAAGCCAAGCAGTAAGTTGGGAGTGAATGAGTATGATAGAGATCAAATATACCAGGTAAGTGTTTCTAAATTAAAGATAAGAAAACGAATATTATATAGATAATCAAAGTAGATTATTTTAATCCTGATCAGTAACATTTTTTGTACATGTGGTCAATTATTCTAAATAAAAAAATAGAGGCTCTATAAGTAGATATTTTATAATTGTATATCAAGTCCACTTACACGTCGTCATATAAAATGTGCATTTTTTTATATTCTGTATCATTTTGTTTGAATTATCTGGGATTTGTTTTCATACCATATACAATGTTTTAACATTATGCCAAGGTGTATGACAACTTATAATTAATCGTGGGGTATAAATGCAACAACAGCCCCCGCCCCTCGATAAAACGCTTCAGATGAAATGTCTAGAACATAAACATAAACATCGTAAATGAGAGAAAATTTAATAACATGTCCGCCATTTTTCCAATTTAAATAAGAAAACAACTGATCTTATATTATTTGCTAAATCTTCAGAGCTGACACGCATTGTAGGTTTTATCTTTCATAAACATACTGTAGGATTAATACAGCTTATCTCTTTCTGATGCACAAAATCTAGATCATAAACATTATGTAGGTATGGAACAGTTTCTCTCTTTCTGATACACAAAATCTAGATGATAACCATACTGTAGGTATGACAGTTTCCCTCTTTCTGATACACAACACCTAGATCATAAACATACTGTAGGTATGATACAATTTCACTCTTTCTGATACACAAAATCTGTACTGTAGGTATGATACAGTTTCTATCTTTCTGATACACAACATCTAGATCATAAACATACTCTAGGTATGATGCAGTTTCCCTCTTTCTGATACACCAAATATAGATGATAAACCTACTGTAGGTATGACACAGTTTCCTCTATCTGATACACAAAACCTAGATCATAAACGTACTGTAGGAATGATACAGTTTCCCTCTTTCTGATACATAAAATATATACTCTAGGTATGATACAGTTTCCATCTTTCTGATACACACAATCGATATCATAAACAGTATGTACATGTATGTATGATACAGTTTCCCTCTTTCTGATACACAAAACCTAGAACATAAACATACTGTAGGAATGATACAGTTTCCCTCTTTCTGATACACAAAATCTATACTGTAGGAATCATGCAGTTTCCATCTTTCTAATACACAAAATCTAGATCATAAACGTTATGTAGGAGTGATACAGTTTACCTCTTTCTGATACACATAATGTATACAGTAGGAATCATGCAGTTTCCATCTCTCTGATACACAAAATCTAGAACATAAAGATACTGTAGGTATGATACAGTTTCCTTCTTTCTGATACCCAAAATCTAGATCATAAACGCTATGTAGGTATGATATAGCTTCCGTCCTTCCGATACACAAAATCTAGATCAAAAACGTTATGCAGGTATCATACAGTTTTCATCTTTCTGATACACACAATCTAGATCATATAAAATATAATGGAAGACTACATTATAGAAAATTAATGCCACCATTAAGCATTAAATATCTAGGAAGACTGCATTATAAAAATTTAACCCCACCATTAAACATTAAAATATCATGGAAGACTACATAATAGAAATGTAATCCCAACATTAAACACTAAAATATCATGGAAGACTACATTATGATAATTTAATCCCACCATTAATCATTAAACTATCATGGAAGACTACATTATAGAAATTTAATCCCACAATTAAACATTAAAATATCATGGAAGACTGCATTTTAAAATTTATACCCAGCATTAAACATTAAAATATCTTGGAAGATTGCATTATAGAAATTTAAACCCACCATTAAACATTAAAATATTCGTGGAAGACTGCATAATAAAAATTTAAATCCACCATTAAACATTAAAATATCATGGAAGACTACATTATACAAATTTAAACCGACCACTAAACATTGAAATATCATTGAAGATTAAAAATAATAATATAATCTAATCAATACAGATTAAAATATCATGGGAGACTGCATTATATAAATGTAATCCCACCATTAGACATTAACATATCATAGAAGACTACATTGAAGACATTTAATCCCACCATTAAGCATTAAAATATCATGGAAGACTGCAGTATATAAATTTAATCCCACCATTAAACATTAAAATATCATGGAAGACTACATTATAGAAATGTAATCCCACAATTAAGCATTAACATATCATGGGTGACTGCATTATAAAAATGAAATCCCACCATTAAATATTAAAATATCGTGGAAGACTGCATTATATAAATTTAATCCCACAATTAAACATTAAAATATCATGGAAGACTACATTATATAAATTTAATCCCATCGTTAAACATTAAAATATCATGGAAGACTACATTATAAAAATTTAATCACCCTATTAAACATTAAAATATAATTGAAGACTACATTATAAAAATTAAACCCACTATTAAACAATAAAATATCATGGAGAACTGCATTATAAAAAATTAACAACAATAAACATTAAAGTATCATGGAAGACTAATTTATAGAAATTTAATCCCACCATTAAACATTAAAATATCATGGAGGATTGCATAATAGAAAGTTAATCCCACCATTATACATTAAAATATCTTGGAAGACTACATTATACAAATTTAAGCCCACCATTAAGCATTCAAATATCTTGGAAGACTGCTTTATTGAAATTTAATCCCACCTTAAAACATTAAAATATCACGGAAGACTACATAATAATAATATTAACCCACCGTTAGAATATACCTTTATATTTTATATTTGGTTGATGAATTGTGCAGACATTGTGGTATTTTCTGTTTTTCATTTGTATTATGTAAGAATACGTGATTGTTGTTTAACGGCATTATCATTAGGACATATAGATTATCCTTCAGTTGCCCGTGGGTTACGATATTTCTCCACTCAAGAGAGTTAATTTTAAAATCTTATCCACAAGTCGTCGGGCGAGTGGTTAAAATTTTAAATTTAACTCTCGAGAGTGGAGAAATATGGTAACCCACCTGGGCAACTGATGGCAAATTTGTTT
The DNA here is from genome assembly GCA_002080005.1 of Gigantidas platifrons. NCBI lineage: Eukaryota > Metazoa > Mollusca > Bivalvia > Mytilida > Modiolidae > Gigantidas > Gigantidas platifrons. Next base: position 28,247 of record MJUT01031226.1, read on the forward strand.
CTCCCATTATTTAACACGAACTTTATTTCAATTAATGCGCTTGAAATTAATGCGGGGAAAGGCACGAGACATTTTAATAATCTAGAGGATTACAGATTTGTCCACCACTTGTTGAGCGGGGTTAAAACGCCGTAATAATGGGAGAAAACATGTTACATCACCTGGAATGACAATGGTGTCCGCTTTTTACTAGACCAACTTGATTGATTGGTATATTACTAGCTCACTGTAACAACTGTCCTCGGGGAGACATGTCGCTTAACATGGACACATTATGTTGATTCCAAGCCAACTAGTCTTTGCGTTTTCTCCTAAGTGGAGTAAGGTTGCTTAATTAGCAGAGAAGCAACAAATATCATATTACATTACCATGAAAACAATGTCAGCAGTGATCTCAAATAAATAAATACCGGTATCTCTTCTATGGATTTTAATTTGAATGGATCTCTAGCTAAATCGTAGATAAAATAAATATATATTTGTAGGTCAGATATACGTTAATAAAGTACACAATGGCTGCTAAGCCAAGATGTCATACAGACAAAGCTGAAGACGATGATGACAACAAAGTGTATAAAACTAAGAAAGTGTTGTTTGTAGACAGTCATGGTGTGAAGAATCTTCCCTATCGGGGAAGACGAAAACATTTTTCTTGTCTCAAACAAATACTTGGCAGCAGGACAGACCGTCATAATGACTTGTTTGGAATGGCTATCTTTCAATTTGAGCGGGAATACAAAGCTTGTATGGAACGGAGGAAACTGAATGGACCACAGATCTTGAACATTTTATTCCCAATCAAAACAGACAACAGATACTTGGAATATTTGGAGAATACACAATCTCAACAGACAGGTAAATATCATATTACTAATTAAAATCTACAATCAGTAATAAGTTAATGAAGATATATAGGACTTGTTTATAGTTATGATATATTTGGAAACGATAAATGTTGTTATGTATTTGAATATTAATACAACCATAATATGCGAAAGGCACAACCTGTTTGAACGACGAAGTCCTATAATGTTTAGAGGGAGGCATGAGATGGGAATTTATCAGTAATTTGTTACAGCCTCCTTTGATCTTTACTACCCGATAAACTTAGTATCAACGTTCAGTTGACCACCGACTCGTGATACTAGAAATGTTCAGCTGTTGGTCATTTGTCATGCGCGGTCTAACGTGACGTCACTAAACCTTTCAATAAAAAAAAGATCAAAGCACAACAAAAAATCACAAACCTGTGTTAAGATTGTGAATTTACAGATAAACAAAATTATTGGTATTAAAAAAAAAGGTCAAAACACAACAAAAAAATTCCAAACTGTGTTAAAATTGTGAAATCACCGATAAAAAAATATTAGTATTTTTTTTCCGTTCGACAAGGATTATCAGATCTATACCAGATTCGATCTTCGAGCTGGTCTGATATGGACCTGATATATATATGTAATCCTTGTCGTGCGAAAAAAAATACTAATATATTAATATGTATTATTTTCTTCAAGTACTTTTAAAAAAAAAATTAGGGGTACTGTCGGAGGTTTTAGTCTCAGTGTCTAAATTGTTGGGTAGAACTGTTGCAGTCACAGGTTTTTCATGGATACAGAGAAGTGCAAACAGTATTCGCCACCTTCGATTTTTTACTATATATTTCATATAAAACCACATTAAAAAAATTAAAGCTATCTCTGGGCAGATTTTTTATGAAATTGATTTCAAGACACGCAGAAGTCTTTGAATTTTATATGTTTATCTAATAGTCAGTTTTGTCTGCATGGTTTTGATTACTGGTGATTTAAACACAAATGTCGATTTTTTTCCGAATTTATTAGCAAATTTGACGTCAGAAAACAAAAATCGTCTTTAAATCACCAGAAAATAACGGCAATCTAACGAAAAATCATGCTAAAATAAACAAATAATCTTTAAATAATGCCTTTTCTGATGCAAAAATGATCAAAATCTGGTTAGAAATGACTTCACAATATTGTTTTTTGAAAAATATGGTTTTATATGAAATATATAGCGTAATATCGAGGGTGACGAATACTTTTGGCCACCCACTGTAGGGTTCTTTTGATTTTATTTTGAGCTTGTGCCATGGAACCCTTAAAATATCAGGATAGCAAAAATGCTCTTTGGTCACCAGTATACTCATGATCACAATATAAGATTTTGTTTGACAAAAAAAAACAAAAAAAAACACTTACAAATTCAAAAAAGTTGTGAGCGAAGAAATACTTCGGGGAGTTAGAATATATTCGTCTGCAAACAAAGATATTCCATTCTAGACTTCGCTTTTTATTTACAGTGTAACTACGTCATTTTTTTTCTTCATTACAGCCACACTAAAACAACACGAAAATACAGGAAATAACGATCAACTGGTCAAATGCAAACTCTTCCATGAAATTGCAATAATACGATGATCCGTACACGTTATTAGATGATATTTGTCTGCTAACAAAGATATCCCATTCAACACCCCCTTTTTTATTTATAGTGTAACTACGTCATTTTGTTTTATTACAGCCACACTAAAACAGCACGAACATACAGGAAACAACGATCAACTGGTCAAATGCAAACCCTTCAATGAAATTTCAATAATACGATGATCCGTACACGTTATTATCTTTTATTTCGAATGAATTTTGTAGCAGAAATATTTTCGCTATGGCTGTTCCATTCATTTAATTTACGGGCTCTTTCGCCGAGAATCTCGTAGATAGAGATTTTTTATTAACATTTTATTTCAAGTTTGTTTTGATTTTGCATAGAGTAAATAATTAAAGAATTGGGAATTTTTCATTGAAGATATATTTCTTTTGCGTTTCTAAATATCAATTGATCTATTTTTTTAGACTTCCGCTGAAAAAATGTTTTGGCCATCAATACTCCTATGACAAATCATATTGTTAAAATGACTTCGTCCTTTATTATGAGAAAAAGCTTGAAGATACCAAAGGGGTAATCATATGGCGGAATTCAAAGAAGTACAGACAATACAATGGCTAAAAGAAAATGGACTAAGGACCAGAGCTACAAAACATTCAACTTAAGATTGAGCAATATGTACTCACTAA
>MJUT01031236.1:30711-44857 GCA_002080005.1 Gigantidas platifrons
CATTCCACCATAGTTTGGGCCCAATTGGCCCAGCAGTTTCAGAGGAGATAATTTTTAAGTGATTTTTTGCTGAATTTCCTATTTTTAGTAACAGTGGCCATCTTGGTTGGCGACCAGGGTCGTCGGACACAATTCTGAAAGATGACCACCTAAAGACCATTCCACCATAGTTTGGGCCAACTGGCCCAGTAGTTTCATAGGAGATAATTTTTAAGTGATTTTTTCCCCAAATTTTCTATTTTTAGTAACGGCGGCTATCTTCATTGGAGGCCGGGGTTGTCGGACACAGCTCTCAAAGAGGACCATCTGAAGACCATTCCACCATAGTTTGGGCCCAAATGGCCCAGCAGTTTCAGAGGAGATAATTTTTAAGTGATTTTTAGCTGAATTTTCTGTTTTTAGTAACGGCAGCCATCTTGGTTGGCAAGGGGGATTGTCAGACACAATTCTGAAAGGGGACCACCCAAGGACCATTCCACCAAAGTTTGGTTCAAATTGGCCCAGTGGTGTTAGAGGAGTTGATTAAAATGCAAAAAGCTAGCGACAGACGGACGAAAGACGACGGACGACAGACGCCCAGTGGTAACAATAGCTCACATGACCCTTCGGGTCAGGTGAGCTAAAAATAGGTTTATGAAGAAATTTCATGTGAACTTTTAGAAAGATTTTAAAGTTTAAAAATGGAGCGGCAAACTATGCCTGTACACGTGTCTCTGTCTCTATCAAGGTAAGATTTACCTGGCTGCTACCTCTAGTTAGCTTACTCCCACTTCTATTTTGGCGAAAAAATCGAAGAAAATGTCAAATTTCAGATGAGTGCAGCAATAATGAAAGGTTATGGTTAGATGAAATGCATATTCTAAAAACGGTAGTAAAATTCTGTACAAAACTCTCGTTTACTGTGTTTTAAAAAAATGTATTGTTTTTGAGAAAACTCAAATTTTCCGTTTTCTAATGAAAATATTATTACTTTAGTTACAATTCCAACTATCATATGATCACGACAGCGACGGTTCCCGTTTTTTTTATGTAGTCAGTGTACGAAATTAGCGGTAGACCTATAGACAATGTCTATGTAAAATCAAGCTGGTCTATGTCAAATTTTCAAAATTTTGAATGTAATGTACAGTGAGGTCTATGTAAAATAGAGATTGGTCTATGATACTGCAAAATTTAGTTTCACACACTGTGTAGTATATGATTATATAATAATATAAATTATATACACGTGCATAAAAAATCTATAGCAAGTATTTACTTTATATTGTTGGAACAGTTCGATCAAATTTGACAAATATTAACGGTTAAAATTATAGAATAATGTGGACCCAGAACAACCTATACATGTATCAATATAAATGTGAACACAGATCTAGAGACTCCTTCGGACTGTACCGTATTGTTTTGTTGGATTTTTTAAAGTCCAACTGGATATTATAACTGCCAAAAAAAATCAGAAATAATGAAACCAACAGCTAAAAACACTTCATGTAAATATCTTAATATATAACGCCAGACAACTATATATGACCAAAAAAAACTGAGAGAGATATTCTGTCTATTTCAGCTCAATAGGTGGTAACAAAACATTGATGTCAATTAATTTGACACTTTTGTTCTTCTACATAAAAGGTAATATTCGAGATGATACGGTATTCTGAAAAAAAAATTTTTAGCCAAAGGGTTTAATTAAGAAGCCGTAAATCGCATGACAGACAACACAATGGCCAAATGATAAAAGACAAACAATATCGACAAAACACTACACACAGAAAATTAGATTGATCAACACGAGCTCAACTAAAAATAGGGTGTGAACTCTGGTGCTCCGCCGATAATGAGTTCTTGATCCACTAGTGGCACCTATCGTGTTACTTTTAAATGACACGAACATCATTTATATAGAAAACATTGTCTACAAACAGAAAACAACCACACAATGGCCACAGGTTTATATGTACAATAACTTATGATGTCTGTAGTATACACAGTGTCCGATTAAGCTAATGTGAGGCCTGTAGCATATGCTATATATAGGAGCTCAAATTAGACAATACACTGACTTATTCTTTAAAATACTGATCCACAATAAACCTTAAGATAAATTATAAAGGGTACTTGCATTGGTTTTCTGTCTAGGAAGTGGTTGTACTGGAGTTGAAGTTCTGTCTGTCTGTCCGGCAGTTGATTTATCTTCTGTTGCCTACAAAATATTTCCAAAATATGTTATATTACATGGGGGGAATATTGTTTACTTACTTGAGTTTCCGAAATAAAAAAACACTCATATAAATATATTTAATTGAAGATGATAACAAGCTACAATTATTATTTTATTTTATTAAGGTAACCAGTTAGAGTGACCGTCTTCATTTATTTTTAGCTGCGATGGTTTGGGAAGTTTAAACAGTGATGGTCAACGTATAACAATTCCACCAATATAAACAAAACGAGGAATCACCACTCACCTCAAATTACTGAAATCAATAAAAGGCCATTGGCCACCGGTCCCCCGACGCCAAGGTTATATCGTAAGATTAAATTTTGAAACTACTGTAAACTAGAGGGTCAGGTGAGCCTGTATCACTCATAATTCTGAAAGGGGACCACCCAAGGACCATTTTGAAGTAAAAAAAGGGGAGTAACTCTGGTTAGATTTGTCGAAAAATCATCATTATCGAAATTGACCTAGATATTCATGAGATACACTTACATACCAAACCTAGTTTCAATCTGACTTTTTGTTCACAAGTTATAATTTGGAAACCAAAATATTAGCAATTTTGAAGTATAAAAAGGGATGTAACTCTGGTAAGATTTGTCGAAAAATGATCGCTATCGCACTTGACCTAGATATTCATGAGATACACTTACATACCAAACCTAGTTTCAATCTGACTATTTGTTCCCAAGTTATCATCTGGAAACCAAATATTTAGCAATTTTGGGGTCTAAAAAGGGGCACAACTCTAGTAAAAATAGTCGAAAAATTGTCATTATCGAACTTGACCTATATATTCATAAGATACACTTACATACCAAACCTAGCTTCAATCTGACTTTTCATTCACAAGTTATCATCTGGAAACCAAAAAGCACACGGACGGACGGACGACACCCATTTCTATAGTCCCCTTCGACGAAGCGTCGGGGGACTAAAAGGACTTTGACATTTGAAAGGTTCAACTTTTGATGTTTAGCCTGTTGGGGAGTTTCGATATTTTGCATTGTTCCACTTTATTGGTGTTTAAAGTACATTTGTACTTTATTATTGCCTGAACAGTGCTGACATCCGAGATACACGCACAACTCGATTTTAGATGAATAATCATATATTATAACTTGTCATAGTTCCCTTTATGTAATATTATATAATTTACAAATGCATAGTTTGATTATATGTAATACATAGATTTAAAACAAATAATAGACTTAACATAAAACAATTGAAACTTTTGACAAACAAATAATCTTACATGTACAGGTCTTGTATTTCTTTCTGTAGAAGTGCTTTTTCTTGGTTTCTGTAAGGCAAGAATTTAAATCTATTGATATAATAAAAACTTAAGAAATCTGGGTCATTATCATAATACACATACTTTTCTGTTAATACGCAATTAAAAGTCAATATCAACCAAATTGATTAGAGAAAACATGTTTTGTCCGAAGGCACAACATCTTTGCATAGTTTTACCATCTAACTCCAGATTGGCTCAATTGCTACATGAAGACTTGTTTTGTCCTTGGTGTTACGTGTTGTTTTTCCAGAATTACTTACTTCTGGTCAATTGTACTATTTAGATATAATGATTTTATTTGATCTTTATATTATTTTTGAACTATTATTAAAGCTCTTATAACACAAAATTGTTTTTGCTTGATATATATTGAGATTTGAAATGAAAATTGCATAAACCTGCAGTTATACAATTTCATGTCTGTGTGACTTTTTCTATAAGGGCTGGGTAAAAGTTATCTTTCTTGTCATATTTGAAGCATAAATAGTTTCTCCCTTTGCTTATTTCCTGTTTCATGACATGTGCAGAAGACAAAACTAGAGGCTCACATGAGCCTGTATCGCTCACCTGACATAACTAAATCCTCTTAAGAATGTCTGCATGCCGAATACATCTAAGTTACTATTCAAATCCCATAGGGTTCTATGTTAAAACTATGTCTGCTCATGGCAGCCATCTTGGATGGAGGTAGTAGTCACCAGACACAATTTTAAAAGTATACTACCCAAGGACCATCCATGCCATATTTGCTTTAAATTGGCCGACTGGTTTCAGAGGGAAGACTTTTAAACAATTTTCCCATAGGGTCCTATGTTAAAACTATGTCCGCTGACTGCGGCAATCTTGGATGGAGGTCGGGCTCACAGGACATAATTTTGAAAGTTGACCACCTAAGGACCATTCATGCCATGTTTGCTTTAAATTGACTTGCTGGTTTCAGAGGAGAAGACTTTTAAACATTTTTTCCATAGGTCCTATGTTAAAANAGGCATTTAATTTGCCTAGTCACCCTGATCATAAATATATATGGTTTAGGGGTGGGGATCTCAACCATTAAAAAGTTCACTTCAGGTAGGGGGTGGGGTATGACCCCCAAAGCCTGATCATGAGCTATAAGGCATTTAATTTACCTCGTCACCCTGATCATAAATATATATGGTTTAGGGTGGGTATCTCGGTCACATTTTTTTATACAGATTCATTTTAACTGTATTATACTAAACAAATGTTAATATTTAAATTAGAGTTATCTCTCTTTCCACAGAAAAACAGATTTTTTAGAAAGCATACAATCATAAACATGAATTGCCTGTGGCGGCCATGCTTGTTAATGGATCGGGCAAAATGAGCAATCTTCATAGAGGACCTTCCATAAATGTTTCCTACCAAGTTTCAATTCATTTGGATCAGTAGTTTCAGAGGAGAAGATTTTTAAAAATAGGCCAATCAGAAACAAGAATCGCCTGTGGTGGCCATGTTTGTTAATGGATCGGGACGAAATGAGCAATCATTATAGAAGAACCTTCCATAGATGCTCCCTACCTAGTTTCAATTCATTTGGCTGAGGGGTTTCAGAGGAGAAGATTAAAATGTGAAAAGTTAACGGACGTCAGACGACGGACGACGGACACCAAGTGATGGCAAAAGCTCACATTGCCTTTGGCAAGGTGAGCTAAAAATAGAAAACATCCTAAATTATGAATAATTTCCCTGTACAAGTATATTATGTATTTAACAACTTTTAGCGTAAAAATTATTATTTATTTTCCTGCAAAGAATAATTTGATGTTGGTAACACCACAGACTGAAAGGTAGGCGGGGGTACAACATATCTTGAAATAATTTTTCTCATGGTGGTTTTCCCGACTGCATATTATGTGAATATGTCAGTGTAATGTACATGTAGTCAAAAATAAACGGCTAAAGAAAAACGTGATAGAAAATATTTGATGTCACCAAACTAGAGGCTCAGCACTAAGCTGAGCCTGTGTCGCTCACCTTTCATTCTGCTTTGAGGAAACTTAATACAGAACCTTCCATAGGTACTTCCCACCAAACTTCGGCTCATTTTGGCAAAGCAGTTTCAGAGAAGAAGATTTTTAGAAATCGACCAATCTAAAACAAGAATTGCCTGTGGCAGCCATGTTTGCTAATGGATCAAAACGAAATGAGCAAATTCTATAGAGGACCTGCCATAGATTCTTCTTAACGAGTTTCATATCATGTAACCAAGCGGTTTCAGAGGAAACGCTGTTTTAGAAATCGACCAATAAGAAACAAGAATTGCCTATGACGGCCATGTTTGTTAAAGGATCACAACATCAGTGATTGCATAGGTAGTTGTAAATCCAACTACCACACGATCACGGCCACGATGGCCTCTGGAGGCTATTGAAGAGAGCTTCAATACCTTTGAAATTTTACATCAGAATGTGCCAGAAAGTGGAATCTCAAATTTAATTTAAAGGAAAACTCCATGGTCTTAACAAGTTAGCTGAATATTTAAATGACACAAACTAAAAGACATTTGTGTTAATGAATGCTAAAAATAATATACCGTAAGGTAGAATTTGGTGATTGAAGTTGCCTGTTGCACCAAACAATGGGGGTCGCCATTTTTCAACACTCTACAATGTGAGAAGACAAGGGACATAATCCATTCTCGGATTATACCTAAAATTAAAGCTCTTCCGAAAGAGCTATGAAGTATTAGTATTAGTGCCGGTATCGTATACGATATCAGCATTGATCAGTTGCAATTTTATCATTAAAAATTATGTAAATCGTAAAATAACGTCGTATATTTATCTTTTGATATTTACAAAATCATTATGACTTCCAGGCTAGGGGCGTAGCTCCCTATACGCAAAAACGCAATTCGGTTGTTTCGAATCATTTCCATTCCGTAAAAATTTTGTTATTTTCGTCTGCCAGATCACGTGATTTCGATGGAACTGCTGGTCCTGATCATGAGCTTCCGGTGTCAATGTACACAACAAAACTCCAATCGATATGTGCCGTTTTAACGTTCGATTCTCAAGTTAAAAATATCTTAACATTTTCTGTAAAAGACAGATATCAATTAAATTATTTTATTTGTATCAAAGACTTCAACGCAGAGACAAATAATTCTTTAAAATTAAATTTGTTTTCTTTCTTTATTTGCGGCTGTCAGCATCATGAAAGGAAAACGATCTGCCTTTATGTATATATTTCTTATATAAGACAGATAGTGGGGTACCGAACACCAGTATTTATTCAGCGGTTTCCTTGGCATCTCCATATTACAATTACTTATAATCTACCACATCTACGACTATGATATGCTGACGTTGTCACACTAATAGCGTAAACACCGGAAGTCGCCTGCCTATTTGTTCCATTCTCTATCCAGAGTTGTCGTTCCGTAGCGTAGCAGGAACGACAACTCTGGATAGAGAATGTATTTGTTCAGACGTCAAGACACGAAAAAGACGGAACGTGGTCGGAATTGACATGATTCGAAACAACCGAATTGCGTACACATCAAAATCAGCTAAAAACGAAATATGCGTTTTTTGATGAAATCAAACGTTAAAAGTAAGAAGACGTTCCATTTTTCGGTTTTAAATGATTTCTAAAGTGCCAGATTGCAAATTATCTGATTCCAGATTTGGAATGTCTAGATAACGCACCTGAATTTCGTGATCATCCCAGAACGTTCTTCGCGTCCGTATTGATTTTCTATAATTGATATGTCAGAGTATTCACCTGTCGTCTTTATCAGTGCAATATCAATATTGGTCATTGGGCATAACTTGGTGTCCGTCTGTTCGAAGCAATGAACGTTAGTGAATTTGAAAGAAAAACGTCTAGTATATCAAAGCATCACTGGTCGTCATTAGCGGCAGAAGAAATAAGTTTTACCAATGTATTTACGCCTGTCTGCCTGAACATCCGCATAGCTCATCTACATACAGGAGACAGTGATTCTGAAAGTCTGTCCGACAGTCTGACAAATCAAGGCGCCATTCTTTTAAAATTTCATATGAATTTTATATCACGAAATTTTTTAATCAAATCATTGCAATTTAAGGGTTCATTTCATGTGCAGTGATTCTGTGAATTCATACAATGAATGAAGGTTAATCCAGAAAAGCGCTTCACACGCTGTTAAAATTTAGCATTTTTAATGCACTTTGTGTAAGATGTGGGTTGCTGTGTTCTCGGCATATATCCCATATTCTTTCTTTGAAAAAAGTCATCCTCTTCCATAGTGAGTGTGGCTGTATTCATTGTGCAGTTCTCCAGACAAAGGAGGAATCTACATAACAATAACAAGGGGTCATTTTCGCCTGCCCAATCCCTACATACTAACCGACCAGTGAAAACCAAACACATGAAAAGCAGGGGTGTGGAACAAAATTTTGAGAGGGGGCCATTTGCAGCATTTTTGAAGAAATTCAATATCTCAAGGGGCCATTCTTTAAAATTTCATAAAAAAAATTCAAATCAAAAGCGGATATTTTCAGTCTCAAAGGGCAATTCGCACATGGCCCCTTGCCTTCCCAATCCCTGAAAAAGATATCCGACCCTTCTTCGTGGCTAGAGGGATAAATATTTTGTCAGAAAATTAAATATGTTGAGTTGTGACATGCAAGAAATTTAAAGACCAGTGCGTCATTCATTTTCAACTGTTCATCCAAGAAGGATCATTTTCACAAGCTTGAGTAAAGATCTAATGATATCAAAACTTCAACATTTTAATTTAAGTATGTTGTGTAGATAACAAATTATATGTCATATCCTCAATACGTGTTTTCTATATCCATCTCCGGCACATACGACCTGACCGTAAAACACAGATAGTGAACTGTAGGGAGAACAAAACAGTTCACGCAAACAGGTTCTGAAGTATGTAAATCTGGTAAAAATCCAGGATCTTCCGGGGGGCTTTGCCTTGGACCCATTGGGAGCCTTGAGCGGCCCCCTGACCCCTCGCCGAAAACAAAAGCATGTGTACGCATAAAATGAGTTAAAACTGACAGTTATTTAAACTATACGGCCAATCACGTAAAACATGAAATTCTCTAAGATGAAATTATACGTAGACCCTCCCCCCTCCCGATACAAATAAACTCATTGTTTAATGAAAATGTAACATTGGATGGGAATATTAAGAAAAAAAATTAGAACGATATACGATTATAAACATTGTATTACAGTTGATCTTATATTAAAACATAACCAAACGGGCACGATGTTGGGAAGAGTCAGATACATGTTATTTATTCAACTAACATGATATGGTCCTGTGACGTCACATGAATAGGTGTCATGGCCGCTTACACTACGACAGGAAATTCCAAATATTCACATTTTTAATTGGGTATATTAATGTTAATAAAGGTGCTTTTTTAAAAATAATAAGTTATATATGAATAAAAAGTGATAATGAATTGAATTAAAACAACTTTTCAACTGACTGGAGTATTCCTTTAAACAAATCTAGTCATGGTGATGGACAAAGGTATTGATCATAACAAAGTATGGTCATTCGGTCGTGATTTCTTAAAGGAAACCCATGAATACAAATATCTAGGTGTATATTTTCCCAGATCTCTGAGTTTTAACTACCACATAAACTGTTATCTCAAAGATCATTTTGAGATAAAGTATAATAATCATAAAACTAGTTGGTGAACATGGTTCCTTCAATCATATTTCTTTTGGTGTTGCTTTATTGAAATCTATTATTCGACCATCAATTGCTCATGGCTGTGCAGTTTTGATACCATCGTCCAATGCAAGTATAACATCATTAGAATCGTGGCAATATAAAGCCGTCATGTTGATTCTAAACACCAATATGAACATCCCAAAGCCAGCTTTATGATTATCTAGACACTGAGGGTGGGTTTCCTACTTTGCTATAGTGTAAAAGTTTCGACCACAAGACTGTGTAAATTAGTTCTCATGGAGGTAGAATGCAGTAATACTTCATCTGGATGGAAATACTTAGACCACTTGAAACTCGTTTTTAATGATATTGGTCTTGATCATTTTATTAGTAATGAAATTAACTTAAATACCCGTACATTCAAAACATTCTTTGAATCTTTCATATGGTTTGGTTTGGTTTATGGTGTTTAACGCAGCTTTCAACAATATTTCAGTTATATCGTGGCGATCAGTTTTATTGGTGGAGGAAACCGGAGTACCCGGAGAAAACCATCGACCTGTCGAAAGTCACTTATAAACTTTATAACATAATGTTGCATCGAGTACACTACGCCATGAACGGGGTTCGAACTGACGTTTGTGATGATAGGCACTGATTGCGCAGGTAGTTGTAAATCCAACCACCATACGATCACGACGGACCTACACCAATGCTCTAAATACCACACTTAACAGAAAGAAGCTACGTGACAGCCCGGTGTGCGAAGCGTACATATGTATACTAATAATGCCACTGCATCCCTCCGACATTTCTTACTTGAATGCCCAGCATACAAAAATATAGCAGATCAAAGTTTTCAAGAAATTGTTGACCATATGCATGTCTTTATGCCAGGTCTAGTTTTCACAGAGTTATCGCCCTTACAAAAACTTTTTATTTGGGGACACATCCACGTCATTATTTTAACCAAGAGTCTGGTGATTTCTTCAATCGGATAGTTAAAAGTATGTGGAAAAGGATGTATGTTTGCCGATCAAGTGTTTTAAATATTGATTGACATACATATTTTCTAACATTTTACATAAACCAATATCTATATTAATATTTTAAGATATAAACCTTTTGACGTTTTCTTTTAGTATACAGTATAATGCTTTACGACTAAATATACTTTTTGTAGATTGTGATTGTATTATAATTAATAAAAACGTAGATATCCAATGTAATGCACACGACACGTTTCTGGAATAACCTTCACCAGGTACGACGCGTCTTTGGAATAACCTTCACCAGGTACGACGCGTCTCTGGAATAACCTTCACCAGGTACGACGCGTCTCTGGAATAACCTTCACTTGTTCGTGTCAATATTTATACAATCTTATCTTATTTTAACTTGTTCGTGTCAATATTCATACAATCTTATGTTAACATGCGTTAACATAAAATTGTATGAATATTGACACGAACAAGTTAAAATAAGGAAAAAGTAACATAAGATTCAGGGCTCCCACTACTTTCAAATTAGAAAGAGAAGTTACTTCTCTTTCAGGGAGCTCACAGGGAGAAGTGGGAGACAACAGAGAGAAGTGGGGAGACTTCTGGGAGAAGTTAATTGCGATTAATCAAAACATTGTTTCGCGACCCCTCTGACATTACCCTTCCCAAATTTAGTAAATAATTAAAAGGCTGTCTGAACTGATTTGTTCTTGGTTTTTTTTTATTCATAACTACCTTAAGGATATCTACAAAATGTATTCAATGTCACATTTTTATTTCTGGCTACCTTGACTATTGGAGCCTTGCATACCAGTGATTTGTATATGTACCCAACCCCCCCCCCCCTTTTTTTTTCCTTTTGAAATATTACTGTATTGTGACCACACACATTGTAATAACTCATGGTCATATCTGTGTGATCTTCAGCAGAAGAACGATGTCTCTTTCAATTTGCTCAATGGTTCAACTATATTTATCTTGGGAATGAAAATATAGCACAAACGTAAATTGCCATTGTCAGTCAAAAACTGAAGAAAGTAAAGGCTGTAATTATTATTTGCCAGACCTCAAATCAGATTGCAACAACGGAGGAAAGCTACTATAGTTCCAAGTTTATTTTTTAATTGGATAATATGCATTAACGTTTACACATGTCTGTTCGATAGATCGTAATATATATTAACCCGGTGTCGAGTATAAAATACCAATGCGGATGGATTAAAATCTGAAGCGTCTACGTGCATTTCAACGATAATCATATTTGAATATTCGCATATATGAACATATTTGATATGAGAACTATGATTTTATGTCACAGAAATGAGAAAAAATAAATCAAAAGTTCGTTTTGTTGAAAGTAGCTGCGGACAAACAGTTCGGTCATTATTTCCGGTAGCACAGTACCGCATTGCGTCCTCTTACCAAAATGGCGCCATTGCTGTTTGTTTACGAAAAAAAAATACAAATAGTTTTCTTTTAAGCCGGGCATATATAAACAATAAACAAAAGATCTAATGAACGAAATTAAAGTTTCTATAAACCGTAATGGATTACTTTCCAAGAAAATCACTTTCAAAATACTTAATAACGGATACGATAGATTTCAATAATTGACAAGTGCCAGTGGAAAAAATACGAGGCCAGCGACATAGGGCGACTCTTCAAAATTACAAGGCGACTTGAAATTCTCTTTTGACCAACGAGAAAGCGAAGTCAATCTTCACAAGGCGACTTCTTCGCCCGAATCGCCCTCCAACGTGAGCCCTGAAGATTGTATGAATATTGCCTGTGTAATTTCAGTAAAATTTTTATCATTTAGCATTAAAACTACACCCTCTTATTATGTATTCCCTTTCCAACACGATAAGACACACCTGGGACTAATAGAATAATTTGTTTATTAGTCCCAGGGCACACTGAACTTTTGTGTTGTTTCATTTACGACAACAACTTATTTCACCGTAAAGATATCATGTTGTCTTCCATTTAGATCGTTTTGATAGGGTGGAGTTGGGTTCGTTTTTCCATGGAGTAAGATAAGAAACTGGCTCATACTTACATTTGACGTCAAATATGAAGTCCGCAATATCGATGCTGATTAAAGTCGCGTATTATACTAGATCTTTTTGAAAAACTAAATTAGAGACTGCACACTGTTGCATACCTGACTTCAAACGCAAGTAATAGCCAGTGACTGAACTAACCCTGTGACTCAACTCCACCCTCAAATAACTTCCTAGAGAGAGAGTACAACTGCTGTCACAAAAAGCTGCTCAGTCAGGAATATGATATTTTGTCACACCAAATAAAACAATTTTAACATATCATTTTAAATTAAATTCTCTCTCTTTTGTCCAGATGATGCAATGACCCGAAAAAGACCCAGCCTGTGGCCTCATAAGCCAAAATGCATACGAACTGCAATTCATCCGAATACTAAAAAATGGACAGGAACACCTCTTAAGGACAATACCCCAAAAGCGAGGGGGACGATAAACAGATGCAGTTTAGCCAATAGCCTTAAAATATTTAAAAGATATTGATAAACTCATATCAGGTACAAGGTGACCATAAAATAGCTGTAACTTCGATTCAATCCTGTCACTGGATAATATTAAGATTTTTGTATGAAATTCAAAAGTTTACTATTAAAGAAAGTTCCATATGTACATGTATATCAGTAGTTCTTACTGCCCTTGGCTGTTAGAGTTACAAAGATTTCCAATGAAGACTTCCATAATACATTGTATTTAAGTATTTTAATAACATTACAATTTGCAATTTTACAAATCCAAAAGATAATGTACTTGGTTGATAACAGATATAAAACCAAAATGATGATGTTGACTGAAATGCAGTTAGTGAACTTCATTATTCGTCACTTAAAACCACGTTTAAAAAAAAAATATGTTTAACTCATTTCTTATACAATTTCAAAAGAAATTTTCACCATTAAACACAGAATATTATACATGTACAGTTTTACTGTTTATTTGGACATATTTTAGGTGCAGTTTTAAAATTATCAATGGTTTAATAACAAACTTTAATTTTTTGTGTCACAATTCCATATACCTAAGTATTAACTATTACATTAAAATTTACCTTGCTGATTCTTTAAAACTGCAGATTATGTCCAAATAAACAATAAAACTAAATAATATTGGTGAAAATTTTATTGAAATTGGATAAGAAATGACTTAACATTTTTTGTTTAAATTGTGGTTTCATATTACTGAAGGGAAAAAGAAACGCAGGGTAACATAATATTTTTTAACTGTGTGACGTAAAATTACGAAAACTGGGCAGACAAGTGGCTTGGTCAGTGTGCACTAAAATCGGTGTCTAAAGTTACTCAACCGTGAAAGGTATCATGTGACACAGAGAAAGTGATAAAAAGCAAATAACACGTGCAGAATAATGATAACAAGTTCGTCAACACATCGTGTCATACCACTTTATACACATCGCTTTCCACTATTTAAAGTTAATTTGAATCTCTTGTAATCATGCCACGGCTGACGGAAGTTCAGAGGGGTTAGGCTATTGCATTGCCAATGCAAGGCCAAAGGCAACAACAAGTTGCTTTGCAACTTGGTGTGAATGTTTCCACCATAAAACGTCTTGTCCGTCGTCTGAGAGATACTGGAAGGGTTGCCGACCGTCCACGCGTAACGACGCCATGTCAAAACAGGGCTATTCGTCTTGCCCACATGCGTAATCGCCAGGTTACTGCAACTGAAACCGCTTTAACTACGGTAGGCAATCATAATCGCCACATTCACCCAAAAACTGTGAGAAACCGATTGCGCGAGCTTGGTCTGCGAGCTCGTCAACCTTACATTGGTTTTCCTCGCACTCGTGCACGTCGCGCGCGTCGTATGGCTTGGTTGGCGGCACATGGTCCCAGACAATTTCCAATGAGGCAATGGAGACGGGTCTTTTTCACAGATGAGTCGCGGTTCACT